>SCHK01373580.1:0-13565 GCA_004124795.1 Poropuntius huangchuchieni | reverse complement strand
TTTTTTTTTTTTTTACTTTAGCTTTTCATCTAATATTTATATTTTGACTTTTTTAAGTAATGAAAAAAAAATTAAAGAGTATTTTTAGTTTTACTTAAATCTTAAAACCTGGAAGAAATGTGTAGGGAAAATGTGTAGAATGTTATAAATTGTGCTCAGGTTCTGCAATTTTGAAACCCTTTATCTTGCAGATTCATTTTCTCATTTATTCCACAAATACTTTTGTATTTGTAAAGAAGATTAAAACACAAAATAGGAATAAAAATGGATGGTCTCCCAACGTGAGATTCTCCCTCGTACTAAGACATCAAATGAAAAGGGATTTCAAATATAGATGTCCTCCATTTGTTGTAGTTAGGACAAAGATTCAAAGATCCCAGGAGCAATGAATGAGAGAGACATAAATATCTCCAGTGCAGTTTCTTGTAAGAGGAGGGAGGGTTTCCCCACAGTGTAAAGCTTTTAGTAAATGACTCTTGGCGCAGAGAATGGTTTTGGTAAGACATGCCAGGTCCTAAGAGCAGGAGTCTTCCACTAGCTTGGCTTTGCTCTGCCCCGGCACGTTCTGTTCTGGAGCTGCTGAGACGTGCAGCTGCGCGCTCCCAGCTTTTTGCCCCCAGGTACCTGTGCCAGAGGCTGACTTACAACCATTACATAATCTCTTTGTGTAACTGGCCCAAAGACCTCTTTGCATACTTGAAGAATGAAGCATCTCCAAAACCATGTCTACCAAACACACTTTCCAATGATCAATAGTTTTTAAAGATCCTCCCTCCATTCAAGGCAGGATGAGAGACCATGGCAGCAAGAAAACATTTCTACAACAATATGAATCACCTTTTAATACAGAATATGTCCTTTATTTAAAGCCAAGTATTTAATGATAAGAAGAGTTTGCGTGCCATTTTCTTACTAGGCCACAAGACCAATAACGGTACACCCACGCAATCGTTTTTGGAGAACGCATTGACTAATTGTGTCGTCAAGGTTAGAACAACTTTAAAAGAGGCCACCAGTCCAGACAGGATTTAATTGGATGTCGAAGATGTTGCTTATCTTATTATTTTAGCTTCTTAAGGAAAACAAATGTTTCGTACTGAAAAGGGAGGAATTGTACCTCAAGTAGTCCTTAGCAAGATGTAGTACTATCTATTTAAAAAAGCATGGAGATATAGTTCAGCCAAAAATGAAACTTTTTTCGTTCCAAACTTGTATGACTTTTTTTTTTTTTAAACACAGAAGGTAAAAAATTGGTTGCCATATTGTTTTCTATCGCTTTGCTATTGTTTTTTTTATTTTGGAGATACTGTTCATCAATGTTATCATTCCTGAACACGGTGGGTGTCTCCGTTTTCCTCCGTTTTCCTTGTTTCAAGGCATGCGTAACACTGTAGGCTGGAAAATAATTCACAGTAGTACTTGTTTCCAATGTGGCGGGTTGTGGCAAGCAATGAACTCCGAGGCCAGTTGGCAGTGTAGTGCTAAGAGCTTGGAAACTCACTCTAACTGGCGAATTACTCTTTAATCTGTCACTTCAGTGAGAAAAGACTTGAGATTCTTTCAACATATCCTTTTAGGTTGTTTTTAGCTTCTCGTAAAAGTGCGTTTCTTTAACCAGTAGCAATGTGGAATACGCAAATCAACCTGTAAATGGTTTTAATCAAAACTGTAAACATAAAAGACATCCAACAATATCCAAATTTGTGTGGTCAGCTGGAATGGGTTTTTGATTCTTAATTGATTATATTCGGTATGTAATTGCTATAAGACAATTCTGGTCATTGTCAATCACGCCAACTGCTACGTAGCCTCACGTTTGTGTGCTGCACGCTGAATGTGACTCACGACTTGAAATAATATTTGAGCAGTTGCTCTGTTCTCGTGTTGGCATAAAAATTTAATGGCCTTAACAACCTCTCAGAGTGCAGTTTCTGTTCACTTATAAACACAAGCCTTTACATTGGAAGTTCACCTACTGAAAGCGAAGCTGTTAAAATGTAACAGCAAATGGCTTGCATTCCTCCATTTTAACAGCCTTCATATTTGCACACAGGATTTTATTCAAAACATATATGTAAAAATGTGTTGCTAATTGAAGTTTATTTGCGTGAATTAACAGACAAGGCTTTGTCAGATATTTTACAACATAAGTCTTTCTAACTACGAATAAAGTAGGATTTTGGCTAGGTGATGCAAAATGAATATTTAAAAAAAATATATATGATATATAATAATATAGAAAAATGTATATGTATGTTTTGTTTAGCCCACTTTAACCTTGAAACCACTAAGCAATTAATGTTTTAAAGAAGGTCCAGTGGTCACTAATTACATTTTCACAACATTTAACTCAGTACACAACAAAAGACAATGTTCTCACAAGATAATTAGCTTCTCACCAGTTAGTTTCCCTTTGGTCACTGAGCATGACTTCCTACATTAAAACCAGATCTCATTAACAATGAAGTTTACAGAGCTGTGAGATGGAAGAGAAACGTGTCACCTTATGCACGAACAGTGATGAACTAGGTCGATTCACGAGAGCTTTTGCAATTACTTCATTGCCTCTTTCATTCCTCTCATTTTCTGTTTATTTCAGCTGTCCACAAGTTATCTATAATTAAGACATTTGGATATCCGGGACCTGGTGGCTAAATGTATCTCCGAATGATTACCCCAAATTTACCAGTGGGACACAAATAGTGTCTGAGAGCTTTTTCCATGTCATCTGATAGTCTATATCCGACGGAGCCATACCCTCCCCTTATTTGGTCCTTACTGCATACAGTATATAAAAATAATTAATTTATATTTATTTTGTGGTACTTTCCTTTTGTGTTACCACAATAAATGTAATATAAGTGAAATTAACACACACACACACACACACACACACACACACACACACATATATATATATATATATATATATATATATATATAAATGTATAATTAATCATAATATGTGTGTGTGTATACACAGTGTACTCAGTGTATGCAATGTACAATTTTAATTTTTTTTTGCTCTGGCACTTTAGATTCAGAATAGCAGTACAGTAAACACAGATTATAATGACTATTTTCTCTTATGGAGAGCAGTATTGCTGACACTGATTGTTTGTATTGATTTGTAGTGGAAAAGCAAATCTGTGGAGAGCTTTCTGAAGATGGGTGAAATCCATGTTGGTTTCCTCTTGGTCTTTAGCTTTACCTTGTCTTTTTAGGCACATACTGTACATTTTGCTCTTTTAGTGCATGCCATGCACAGCACAAGAAGGTCACTGGAGCCCCGGGGTCATTCAGTTTGCAGAATTGATTTGGCGTGTCAGCTACTAATGACTTCAAAGAGCGAGCACGGTTTTGTGAAAGACAAGGCTGTGGTTTCTCTTTTTGTTTTGAGGGGCAGAAGGGCAAGAGGGGTCTGGGTTTCTGTTTTGCAGGGTGACAAGTTCAGTGCTAACAAGAAAATGGGTTATTTCTATGAAGCTCTTATGTTTTTGGTACTTTTTTTCTGCATGTACTGTATCATTAGTGATGTAACATACAGTGCAGTTTTGACATCCTGGGTCATCTGTTAGTTGTAAAGTGCACGTGGCACTCTTGTATTTCATGTGTTTGTAAATAGGTGCAATCAGGAAGGTGCTGGAATTCTCCTCCTCCTCGTGTCTAAAAGTATATTTGTGTTCCGTCCATCCCATTTGGAATGTGTGCATCATTTTCCCAATTTCCCTTTATCGCCAGCTGCATTCTTCGCCTGCTTCCATCCGGTGTTGACATTTACTGTGTTACAGCCTGATAGCATTCCAGGGAGAGCTGGCACAAAACACACCAGCTGCTCCTAACAATCCCAAATGGTGTGAGTGTGTGTACTCTATCGGCAGTGGCTGGCTTTGGTTCCAAACACTGGACACTCTCAGGGTTTTATTTTTGCCTGGCTCTCAGAGCAGCGGAGGACTCCTCAGCTGTCAAGCTCCGGTCTTAGAAGCACTTCCTGCGGGGTGGCAGCGTTTAGGGTTTATGATGTAATGTGAGTAGGGCACAATCTGGGCATTGTATACCATGCTATTGCCACTGTGGAGGCACTGCTGCGTACAGCCCTGTATGTGCACACATGTCCTCCGATTCTTAATGTTTTTTTAGGGATTTTGCCTGGATCTGATTGTCTTAATTTAAATTAGATTTAAAAATACAGTTGAATGTAACAATACCTACAATACATTTTTCTAAAATGTTTGTATTGATTGATTATTATATAGATTATTTATTGCATTCAGATGATAACTGTTTCTCTTTTTGTCTTTCAGCCACAGCAAGTGGTCCAGGAAAAGCCCGCTCAGGTATGTCAAACTAAATCTTTGCACCACATATAATTAATACAGCAGGTGGACATGCTTATATATATGAAGAGTTAATTTGCAAAAAACGATAAACGCCACTTTAAAAAAAAAGAGCTAATTGCCGTGTATTATTCTCCACATATAGCGCAATCTGAAACCTAAATACATTTTGACAAAAAAGCGGTATTGTCCACTTTCAAGGCATCGCAAGTTCACGTTTTACTGCAGAAGCCAACAAGCGCCCTTGTTTTTTGTTTTTGAACAGAAGCCGATAAGTCTGTTTTAGCGAATCAGCACGCTGTATTCAGGTCAGGTGACAAGGCTACTTTCACTTTGAAAAGATGTGCTAGCTGAGAGGAGTTTCGTCAAAGGTGACTAAAAGTGATCGAGGATGGGCAATTTCAACGAACTTGGTGAACCTGTGATATCTTCTTCAGGGGCGTAAAAGGAAAATAAACGCTGAAACGTTTTCACGGAACCTTGCAAACGCAGCGCGTTACAATGGTGAGGGAAAAGCTCCGTGTGTTGCGTGTAATCACATCCATACAATCTAAAACAAGGTTTGTCAGACTTCTACATCATCTGAGGAAATTAAAAGATTAAACGAGTGTTTCTAAAACATGAAATGTGGAGTTATCTGCTTTTACCAAAAAATGGCTGCTTTTGCTATAAAACAAACTTAATATGTAATAAAAACATACTTTCAGTGAACTTTAATTTTGTAAATTACCTGTATTTGTTTAAGTTATTGTCAATTAATCAAAACAACCCAACTGCAGTTTGATTGATGTTACTTGGAATGTGCAAAAAAAAAAAAAAAGTGATTTCTGAAGAAAAAAAAAAAATTTAGTTATATATATATGATACTAAAGGCCCAGTTGGCTAGAAGGGGATGGCAGCTTGCAGAAACAGATTGAGGATGATTGTGTGAGGAAGAGGATTTGCTGTTTGGGTTTACAAAGTCCTCAGGAACCCGAAGTGAGTGGAAGGGGGGCATAATTCTGGTTTGATGAGAGACCTGCTTGGTTAAGGCTAATGTAAATCCTATAGCGTTATGTGTGGAATCCCAGTCTTCTTTGGTTTCATCCCCTCACAGATGGATATGCAATCTGGCAGACAGGATTAGTTTTGAAGAGTTGCCCCTTTTTTCCTCTCTTGTCAAAATTCCTTCAGCGTATTAACAACGGAGTCGACTCTATAGTCTCTGTGCACAGTGCTACCTTAATGTGCTCATGAAGAAAGACAGCAGCCTGCAGACCTATATGCTGGCTGAATATGACGAAAATTGGACTGAAAATGCAATAAAATTTTCACCCGAAAATGAAAATTGTCATCATTTACTCACCCTCAAGTTGTTCCAAACCTGTATGAGTTTCTTTCAGCTGCTGAACACAAAAGAAGATACTTTGAAGAATGTTAGTTAGTTAGTAAATATTTGACGGCAGCCATTGTATGGAAAAATGGCTATGGCTACCGTCAACTGTTGGGTTACCAACATTCTTCAAAATATTTTAGCAAAAGAAAAAGATGCTCATACAGGTTTGGAACAATTTGAGGGTGAGTAAATGATGATAAAATTTTCCCTTTAATGGTGATGTTTGTTGTATGTTGTTTCGATAGAGTGAAAAGACCACACATTTACTGGGAATCTGCTTACCTACTCTTGTTCGCTGGTGCGGACCAGTTTACGGTGTGAATGCATAACTGAGGCCTGATTTGTTGCTGTGTTGGAACGCATAGACCCTGATGGCTTTGCGCCGCACTGGAAGGCCTAGCACATACACACACATACACACGCAGGTATCTATACGTAGTCTGAGATGCCATCTCTAAACCAGAAGGCAGAGCTACCACCACCATCTTGACTAATTAAATGCAATGAAATTCTCTTGGAGGACAAACGTTTTTAGCCTCTTGCGTCACTGTTTTTTAAGCATCTCACGCCATGAGCACTGAGTTTTTAAGGCATCATTATAATTTTAAACTTTTAGTTACTTTTGAAAACGTGTCTGAAGGCCACTGTGTTCCATCTAGCTATTTTGAAATAACAGTGTAGGAATTTTACTAAAAGGCCATTTACTTGCTAAAAAAGTATAAACTATCAATCAGATGACGGAAGGCATGTAGAAGATTGTGAGGATTTTCAGCAAATTTGCACATGTTGATATTTAAAAGGCCTTAAGGCCTTGCACACCGAGTCCGAAATTTTTGTATCCGTTTTTTCATTTTTTTCTCATATTCGTCATCCTTTCCAAAATGCAGAAAATCGAACCTGATCCGAATTTTTTATGACGGACGAAAGTTAATACTGTTTAATTACTCAATTGGTTAGGCAACCTACTAACTAATCCATGTTAGTACGCATGTTAGTTTAAAAAATCTGTCAGGAAATTATTCAGTAATTTTACAGACAATTTCTGTTAACCTTGAAATACAATGTAATGAAGTGCAAAAATAAAAAAAAACAGGTAAAACACCAGTAGAAAACAATTCCTTCATATTAATACATTATATTGTGCCCTATTTCTACAAATTTTTACGGTGATTTTTTTTTTTCACTTACAGTAGCGTTTTTTGTTAATATGGTAATGTTAGTAATGTAGTGATGGATTAGTTTTTTTCTTAACGGCATTACTTTATAATTAGTTTAATTATCTCTTCTAGTTACGATGCCAATTTCCCTCAGCTTCAAAGGGAACAAAAGATCCGCCATAAACCCACAACAGGGACTTTCAATTACTATCATTAAACCAACTTCTTTCTTCGTTGGTGATGGTTAAACCAAGCGCATGGTAATCTTGGCCCCTGATTTTATTTAATTTTTTCCAGGAACAGAATTCCATTGAAGTTTTAGTGTTTTACGAGTGCTGTAACTGTGCCTTTAATTGCTCTCGGAATGAAAGAATGAGCGATGATGCGTGAGAATGTCATTTAAGCATTTCGACCCCCCCCCCCCAAAAATGGAATGTTTAGAACAAATCTATGCAAAAATGTTTTGAATTTTGAAAATTGCATCACAGATGCAGTTCTTAAAAAAAACAAACTGCCAAATTTGAGCACGTAAACTAAGCTGGTGTTTTCTGTTCTGTGTGGCACTTCACAATTGGTGGGCAGGGTGTCCGAATATGATTAAAGAGTTTTTTTCTTCCCCCACCCCCTCCATCTCAATTCTTTCACTCGCCCATGTCACACATGGTAGCGCTTAGCTGGTCCTTCACAGCTGAAGTGTCTGCCGCACTAATGAATGGAGTTTGGCTCATATAATGCAGACAGGCTTTTGCCACGGCCTTTCCCCTGAATGGGAGCAACACAGCGACTTGGGAAAGGAAGAGGGTTATAAATTGTGTCAGTTAGCCTCCCCAAATAAAATGAAGCCATGTGGAAAATGAAATCCATTTCATTCTGAAGAGTGCCCAAAGCCAAGCGTCTCCCCAGCCCCCATTCACCGCCTTCCTCCCGTTTCAATGGTGGTCATCTCGGCAGCAGCTGTGGGACGTTCGCTGTCTGAGCTCATGAAAAAGAACATTTGTCACCAAAACAATAACAAAAAAAGAAAATATGAATGCTAATAATTGCGCTATTTCAGTCCGTTTTACTGCTGTCAGTCTAACGTTTTTACACACAGCCGTGTTTTGCTTTGCAGCCGTCTTTTTGTGGTGACTGATGGGCGACCACTGTTGTGTTTTGTAGGAAGAAGAAGAGGAGGAGGCGGAGCAAGAAGAGGACTAAGCAACCACAGGATTTTACCTCTACCTCATCCAGCTGTCAGCTCTCTCCAAGGGAAAAGACTGCCTTGACCACTTATTATTGACTTCCCACTTTCATTTGATCATTTTCGTTGGTTTATTTTCGTTTTTTCTCATTGGTTTATTTGGGTTTGGTTTCGTTTTGTGATCAACACACACAACACCTCAGAGCATAACCCGAAAAAAGACGCAAATGCAAACAAACATCTTGCAGATGACAATTGGAGCTGCCTTGCTGTTTCCACTTCTCACAATACTGCTGTAAGCACAAAGGTGCAGGTGTTAAACACAAAATATGTGCTGCAGTGGTTCTTTGCGCCACACACAAACAAACACACACACACACACACACACACATGCTTGTTGACTGATTTTCCAGGCTACATTGGTCAAGAAGAAGGTGAAACTGTCTGGTTTTGTCATTCAGCATGTGGTGCTTCTTATATCTGGGTGGAGCTTTAAATAGACACACCCATTCACACAAGACCCCCCCCCCCCTCTACAGTACTGTACCACCAAAGACTGTTTCCCTTCTCTGTCCACTTCATTTTGATGTTTTGACCAAAATGACAGTGAGCTTTAAAAGTATTTGCCTTAAAACTGCAGTTACTATAATTGAAACTTTTGCAAGTGGATACCTAAAAATGAATATTCTGTCATTATTTTCATTTATATTTAAGTGAATGGTGACCACGGTTGTTGAGGAAGTATTTCAGCTTAAATTTCAATTTATTTCACACCCAAAGCTGCCATATGGTTTGAAATATTGTACTTTTTATTGTGCTTTTTGGAGCACTTGGTCACCATTCATAATGTGGAAAGGAACAACTTGAACATTCTTCAAAACATCTGTTTTTGTGTTTTACAGCAGAAAATACGTTTGGAACATGTAAATAACGACAGAATGTTTATTTTCCTGTAAATGATCCCTATCGTATCCATGTCCCTCATGTCCTTGGTGGTGATTTTTTTTTTTTCCAAACTGATAATCGTGAACATTAAATGTCTCGTTGGGACACCGTTTTCAGCATTACTGCAGAACGGTAGTTCTACTGTACATATCTCCGCGACTTCGGCTTTGCTTAATTAACATACGTGTACATAATTGTGTTTTTATTTTCTTGTATGACATAGCTTTAAGAACATAATTTTTTGACAAATTCAGTGAAAGGGAAATCTATCAACTCAGTCAAGACCTAAACCTCAAGAAACACCCAAACCACAGGAACAAAACCACACTATACCTCATTACACACAAAAATACCTGAAATGCAGCGATGGCGTCAAATGGTATTTGGCGAATCCTAATGTACGCCAGCGCTGTCACCAATGCAATATCTTCTCACAGTTTCAAAGCTACCTCTGATTTCTTCAACCAGCAAACCAGCTCGAAAAGACACGCGCTGCTATAAAGTTCTCATTACAAAGCAGGGGATGGCAGCGAGTGCCAACGTTGAAAACAAACCTTGTCGTAAGGGCAGGCGAACGCTCTGCAAAATGTTTTTTGTGAGAGTCGAGCAGGTAATAACTGAATTCTGAGGTCTGTTTGTAGTCATATATAGAACTAATCATGCAGCTAAGGGAAAAAAGTACTGTGTTTGTTCTAGTTAATTTTCTTTTTTTCACATTAGCATATATCTGACATTTGTAACTAGACACTCTGTCTCTGCAGCTGGGATGTCTGTTTTACATTTTTAACTTGAATATATATTTTGTACTGATTACTCAATGGTTTCTAAGGATCAAGTGCTTGTATGACACTAAATGATATTGTTGCGAATGGATTTTTCTTTTCCTTCTCTGTATTTTTTTCCTCTCCACTATTGCTCTGAATTTATAGTTTTAGTTCCTATGTACTATTCAGATATGTACCTCAAAAAAAGAAAAAATGGATAAAAATGGACTAAAAATCAGCTGACAAATACCTACCTCCAGTCTTGAAAACGGAACGATTTTTTTGCCTAGTTTCTTTCGGTACGAACGTACTGAAAAAGACTTTAGGACTGCACAAGATCCTGTTTTACAAAGTTTTAAATTCAAATTTTGCTTCATTTTAATTCAGCTGGGGGAGAAGACGGCTAAGAAAACAACTACACACACACATACACATCACATAAAAAACAAAAAACAAAAGAAACTTGAAACTTTCTTTCAGGTTTGAAAAAATATGTTCGGGTTTTGTATATTGCATATATGAATATGTTTTTGAAAATTAGTAGATAATGAGATATACTTGATTAGCGTTTTTTTTTTTTTTTTTTTGTGTACTTTACACAAATGTGATTTTCTTTTTTTCAGATGTATATGTAATGCTTATGTAGTGAAAGAATACACATTTTCAGCCTGTCACCATGAAAACCTTAAGAAACGTTAGCATGGTAATCTCAACTGGGCCTGAGGTAGAGCCTCAGAGGAAGCTAATGGAACTGTTGGCATGCCCCTTGAACTTACAATGGCATGTAATGACCGTCTTTATATGCGGCAGCTTGGCTTTTGCCACAAACCAACATTGAACGTTGCTCAAACACTGTAATGCTACTACCTAAATGGTTACAGTTCTTGTAAAAGTGTCAGTTTTCAAATCGGACCGCTTCTTTACTCTCCTATGAGTTCAACAGATGAAACAGTCGCTTGCTCAAGTGGATGGACGGCGTGTCTCGGCTCGACCTCAGCGGTTTGAATGCTTTTTGTGAGATCTGCGCATAATGGCCGCTGAGGCGCACCGCTTTCAGCCATCCTGAAACTTGGCATTGTGCTCATATACTTCCTATGTTGGTTTGAATGTGTATCCACAGGAGCCACTGTTCATGTGCTTTCAGCTCTGGGTGTCTTAATGAAGATGAAGTTGTATTTTCATGACAACATGTTCTAGTACAATCGAATACACTTTTCTACCTCCAAGAGGGCCTCCTGTTACCTCATTTTTCAAACTTACTTTCTGCTTAAATTCAGGTGCCTGAGTCCAGAGAGAACGGCGTAAAGTTTTAAATTTATATATAAATAAATATATATTCATAGTTTATTTTTGTGTGTTTTGGGGGGGATTTTTTTTTATAAGACTGTACCTCTCTGCCTCTCAGTCACAAGTTAGGTAAGACTGGACAATTTGACTTGTTTTTTTAAACGCTGTCTTACATTTATGCAATGTTTTGTAGTTTCTGCAGCTGTGGAGATGGAAAAGTATCACTAGGTGGTTACTCTCAGCTTTCTTCACTTGATATAACTTGTTTTCTAACAATTATGGCTGTTTCACTTAGTATTGCTGTTTGTGATTTCACTTAAAATTGCTTGCTTGTTTAAAAAAAAAAGGACAAAAAAGAAAACGTATTAGAAAAAATGTCCTCTTTATACGTATCCACCTCTTTATTCAGCACAATAAAAAAGGTGCCTGTGACCATTGTTGTGTATGAAGTCAATATTACCACTGTATGTTTTATCTACAAATGATCATCTCCTTTGTGCCACTTTTACATTTTTTAAATCCACAGAGACTTACATTGCATTTAGCGTATTTTTCACTTCACAAAGCCCCGTTCACACTGATAGTGATTAAAGCTCAAATTCGATAGATTTTAGGCGTTTCTACTTTTACGCCATGACTTATCCATTTGTTTTGTCGTTTTAGTTAATCAATGCCACGTTGTACTAATTCATTCCCTCATTTGATTTACAAGGGAAAAATTGCTGTCTCTCACTGAATATGAATGATATCCGGTTGCTTTATCGTTGTCTCATGCATGACAAGGTGTCTAAAAAATGCAGTGGTCAAGTCAAAATAAGTTAAACTTTTAAAAAAAACATCTTGAGGCCTTGCGTTTTCCCCATTCCACTGCCTGCATCTTGGTTTTTTTCAAAGCAAAAATGCATTCTGTGTGAATGGCACAAACTTTGGAAATTACTTATTGCCCCCTTTTATTAAGGGACCCTAATTCCTTTCTTAACCCACATGTATATGTATACAAGCCAGCGCTGAAGTGTCACAGGTCATTCCAGGGCAGGACAGTGAGGCTGCACGTTTAGAGGCCATGTATGGAGCTTCTAGGTACACGATGTTACGGAATTTAGACGACTGCTTTTTTTTTCCCCTTCTCCCTCCCCTGTTCCTCTTCCACACACTCTCCCCCTCTTCCCAATTCCGAAACATCTCTTTAACTCCCGTTCTTTGGTGTACTCACGGGGGAGACGTAGCCCACCCTGGAGCCCCTGACCTCTGCTCCGCAGCAGACTCTGTGAATGGGACGGCGGCCCCCACTTCAAAGCTCTGCCGTTCTGTGCGCTCTGACAGGGCGCCTCACTCATCCCCCCCACACTCCCCCTTTTTTTTTGCAACCCCCACCTCACCTCACCTCGGCTATTCGCCCCTATCCACCACAGTACTGAGGATTTGGTTGTTAGTGCCAGCTCACATCGTCAAGCTGCTCAGTAATTCCGCCAGATTGACCCGAGTAGAGGGAGGGAGGAATGGGTGGAGAGGGAGTTCACTGCTACCACAACCACGTTCAGAGGTGGTCTTGCCACCTCTTCCTCTTTTCCGTGTAAAAAGCGTCTGCCTTTGTGTGAGAGAGAGGAGAGGGTGAGAGCGTTTCCCTCCTTTTTCCTGCTCTCTCATTAACAAACATCCAGCTGTTCAAGGCCTCGGACAAAAATCTGGTTCACTTACACTGCAGAAAGATCTCACAACTCATTAAAAAACATACAAATTCTCATATGGACTCTTCACATTTCTGGGGATCTCAGAAGCGCAAGTTGTCATAGTGGTCGATGGAAACTACAACAAATCTATTTTTTGCATTCCCATTTGCCCCAATAGCAGTTTTATGACTTTACAAAAGAAGAAAATAAAATTGAAAGATATTGGTCAGAAGAGAGAAAGATGTCAACGTTGCCATCACTCATTCAGTCATTAGAAACACGTAGCAGCGTTAAACAGTTTTTTGTTTTGTGTGTGTGTATTGTGAACCAAGCTAGTAATAAAACACCATAGTGTTAAAAATGCACATTATTTAATTAACCTCTTAAGACCCTGCGACCTCATATGAGGACATTATATTTTAGTGAATTTCTCTGACAATATACATGTCACAGTTGCACTCCCTCTCCTTGGTCTTCAAAAATGTCTGAAATTAATTTAGTTACACTCTTATGGAAATATGATAATATTTTGTAATTATCATTTAAATCTGTCAATTTTTTTAATTGCCTGTCATAAATCAACATCTCAGGAAAATGTTATCGGGTTTCAAATCAATATAGGCTATGACTTTCTGTTATGGAACAGGATGTTGATTTCATACACGTCCTCATATGAGGACACCAGGACTAAAAAAAAAAAAAAAAGTTTATTACGCATTTTGGAAACATAAATGAATAGGGAAAGAAATTATATTTCATATATATTATTATGAAAATCATGTAAATTATTACTACCATTATTACACTCCTTTACACACATTTTGCAGAAAGAAAAATGGTATATCAAATC
>SCHK01373578.1:0-16771 GCA_004124795.1 Poropuntius huangchuchieni | reverse complement strand
AATTGATCAAAATGGATTTATTGTGTTTTGGAACCAAACTCCTCATATATATGTATATATTCTTATTAGTGTATATATATATTTTATATATAAATTGCTCAGTTTACTCTCTGTTTCTGTTCATTGAAATGTTGAAAACAAGCAGCTTTGTCATAATTACAGTAGAAATTACTGGAAATATCATAGCTTAAATAGTAGGAAGGGGGGTGTTGAATATTATGTTGGACAGCGTGTGGCCTTTGAATCCAAAAGGTTGAGAACCATTGCCGTAAAACACTGATGTATAAGCTCACTGAATGTGAAATTTTCATTGGTAATGCAGCAATGGCCTGAAAAACTTTCTCACTGACATCAGGCCTGCAAGCCACCTTATTGTTGAGCCCTGTATATACTCATTCTTTTGTTCCTGGACTACTGCAGTAATGATCTTTGAGCTGTCATATGCAAGAGGCCCATGTATTGCAGATGCTGTGACGTGACTTGAGTAGAAAAAAAAGAAAAGAATAAGAAGAATAGTAAGAACAGCAACCGGAAAAGATTAGATGAGAGGGAGGAAAGGTTAGGAAGTGCAAGGTGAAGTGAATGCGGTCAGGGAGCCCAGACTCCCTTGATTGGTGCCAGGCAGATATGTGCACACATGTGTATTCATGTGTGTTAATGCACGCCTGGACATAAGCTTCCTCTCCTGGTTTCTATTAATCTCTCATGTCTGATTATTGCATGCGTGTGTGCGTGTATTTGTACACCACAGCTCTAATCTCTCCCACTGGCTGACAGCAGGGGTCTTTACGGAGCTGTGCTGGGTTACTCTCTACACATGGGCACACTTAAGACTCACCGCGAGACAGACGCAGAGCAACACTCTCGACATGTTGCCGTCATCCGGACAGCTCCACACACACTTGATTGAATAATACAGCCATTCTGGATTCTTATCCCCCATGCCACATGCTCGGCGTCCCACCTCTTCCATTTTTATCCATCACTCTATCAGCTGCCTAAAACAATGAGAAGGAAAAGCTGATGTGCATGTCACTGAGGTATCGGTTCTTGATGAGTTTTCCAGGACCACCCGAGGAGCCATGAAACTGCTGTCGTCTTTGCAGAATCTTTATAACAAATAAGCGTAAGTAATATTAAAGTGCAGCTTTTATTCAGCTTTTCATGAGTAGAGTTTTTCAGAATCACGTAATGTATGGGAATTTGTAAGAAAAACCTGAAAGCTCTGTGTATGACTTGACCAGAAACAGACCATATACAATATCAATCCAAATGTGTTCTCACACAGGTATAGATGCGTATAAGCGTGCTTGGAAGAAAGAGGCTTGTTTGTTTGAAACTGCGTGTGCTTTAAGAGTAAGACCATCTGTCCACTGGCCTGCAGTGTGGTGACGTTAGGCCATATTTCAAAGAGCAGAGATGAGGGGCTCTCTTTGGATGACTGAACACACGCTAGTGCTTTGCGCTGCAGATATGTGCACTCTAATAAAGCCTTATTATCAGAACAGTATGATCACTAGCTGAGGCTGTGTGTCATATCCATTACAAACTATACACCCCTGAACAGGTATAGAAAGTAAAACTGTGTGTTTCCACAGTCATAGAAAAGTTTTAAATACATCTTACTGTATCTTATTGTCATCTCTCATGATTAACTTTTCTCTCATCCTTTTGCGTCTTAATGAGAAAATTGTTTCTTTTGGATACACTAGCTGCACTTGCTTGCAACCTAATTTCAGTGTAGCTTTTTAAAACGTCTTCAGGACCACTGATCACAAGTTTCTTGTTGTTATTGTAGTGTTGCCACATTGCACGTGGAACAGTTTTCTTCGGGATATATGCACATGTCAACTGATATATTTACATAGGGTGCATATAAACAGTAAATGTGGATCTACAGTGGGACTGATTTAAATCTGTGTTTGTAAACATAGTGTGTTGGTAGGTCTATCCCGTGTGTTTGTTTGACCAGATATACTTTCATTCCAATTGTTCTGTCATCATTGTAGATATGGAAACAATTTAAGCACCCCTTTAATCTACACTCACCATCCCCACTTATTTGTATTAATCATCTGTTCTAGATTAATTTGTGAATTGTTGTAGGCAAAAGGCATCTGTTATCTTTTTTGGAATTATTGTGTCATGTAGAAATGGCATAATTTCAATAATCTTGTTTTCATATTTGCTAAGTCCAATTTATATCTTTTAGGGTGCTTTTTGACCAAACGCCAAAATGCAAATCCAAAAGTGGATTCTGGGGACACGGATTACTCAAAAGTTTGATTTAGTTTCTCTGAAATCCACTGTCAGTAATTATGACAGACGTGACAATTTTTACCTGTAAATCATACCCATTATACTTTTTTCTTATTCTATGCTTAGTGGCCTCACTTCTTGTCTCAGACTTTAAACATGCCCTTAGATCTACTTTTCCTTTGTTCTTTTTTTTATATAATTGATTTAGTCTTTTCGGTCCTTTGGGTCACACTGACAAGAAGGCAGATGCCTAAGGATTCACTTGACTGATAGCACACAAAAGATTTTACTGCCCCCCATCCCTCTCTTCATGGTATTGCTTTTTTGGCAGGACTGTGTGGATGTGTATGGCAGGCCGTGTAGATGCTGCCCTTTGCTCGTGTGTGTTTTGATTTAAGCTTGTTTAGTAGAATTGAGACCACATGAACTGGAGGAAGCTTTTAAAGTGATTCCAAATGTTCTCATGTCTTCAGGCCTGCGCATGCACACTCAAAAACACTTTTTCTGCTGTTATAAACGGTGTTAGTTGTTCGGTAGTTACAGTTTCCTATGAGGTAAGCAGTGGTTTACCACTTAGTAGCATACTAAAGACTTTTCATAGAAAACAAACATACAGTTTTGCATTAGTTTGACATTTAAAGGGATAGTTCACCCAAAATTGAAAACTGTGATCAATTCTTCACCCTCATGTTGTTCCAAACCTGTATGACTCACTTTCTTTTGTGAAAAAGAATACTTTTTGAAGAACACTGAGGTTAAAACCACATTGAAAGTCAGTGAGATCCAATAAGACAGCAGACGAAAGTAAAACAGGTTTTGTTGAACTGTCCCTTTAAATTTGTGTATTTTAGTGTATTTCAAATGTCATGTTTGTAATGTGTGCTTCCAGTCACATGACTATATTTTTCCTTTTTGTTTATTTTTTCCTTCATAAGATGATGAGACGGTTGAATGGGGTAGGTCAGTTTCTTCTTCCTCCATTCTTTTGCTCTCCTCATCCCTCTCTTGATCTGTTTTTAATCTTTTTTTTATGTTTATCATATTCCTTTCTTTGCTTTCCCAGTGGAGGACATTGAAGGTACACCTTTCAGACTAACTCTGATTCGCCTATTAGATGTCATAGCCATTAGATCATTGGCTGGGGAGCCCTGTATGTGGTAACAGAGTACCCAAACAATGAAGACACGGTTGATTAGCATTCATTGGACCACAACCACCTAATGGAGCGTAGCAGAGTGTGTAAAGGGGCCAAGAGTTCACTATACTGTATCTCTCTCATACACAAAGACATACACACACAGGCACACAATACATCCATTTTTGCCTTGCCAACTACGCCTTACCCTTTAAATGATATTAGTATTATGAGTGCTGCTCAGATGAATCCCATCCATTTTAGTCTTCCTTCATGATAGACCGTGTGAATATGAGTTTGAACGTGAATGTTTCCCTCAGTATTTCATAGTCTTATTGTTGTGTAAGATGCAAAAGATGTTTTGAATAACTTCTTTTATCCCATCTGTGAGATATGTATTGAATGCATTATGAGTTGTGTCTAATAGACAAAAGAAATCTGAAGTTTATGGCCCACATGGAAAGTTGTGAATGTTGAATGCGAACGCTGCCAATAGATCCGTCCACCTGGTTCGGCTGTAGAGGATCAGTTGATGAAGAAATATGATAGTTGTGTTTGTCTGTAAAATACACAACGGTTCAAAAGTTTGGGGTCGGTAATGTTTTAGAAAGAAGTCTCTTATGCTTACCGGAGCTGCGTTTGTTTGATCAAAAACAGTAAAACATTTTCATTATGATTTTCTGTTTTAATGCTTAATGTCTTTTGTTCCTGAAAACAAAGCTGAATTTTTTAGCAGCCATTATTCCAGTCATCACTGTCAAATGATCATTCGGAAATGCTGAATTCTAACATTTCTGATTAGTATTAGTGCTGAAAACTAACACACTCAGAAAAAAGATAAAAGATATGAACGCTCTCACTGGGGTGGTGCTTTTTCAAAAGATACACCTTTGTACCTTGTTTACCCTTAAAAGGTGCATATTAGTACCTTAAAGCTACATATTAGTACCTAAAGGCTGCATATACCTTATAATGATACAGATTTTCTGAGAGTGGCAGTTTTTCCCAGGATTCTTTGATGAACAGAATTTTTTGTTTAACAGTGTAAAAGTCTTCAAGTCGGTCACTTTTGATTAATGTAATGCATCCTCCTGGCTGAATAAATGTGAATTTTTTTTATTTTTTATTTTTTTAAGTCTTACTGATCCCAAACCTTTAAATTGTACTGTGATCATTGTCAGTTTTGTTTTTATATCTATAAGCCGAATTGACGATCTTTTGTTTTGCTCATCTTTCAGTATGTAGTAGTGTTCCTAACTTCTCTCTAATATAAATCTGTCCTGATTCCTTCTGCCTTTCATAATTTTGAAGAGGACACTGAGTTTGCCTCCTATTTAAGTGGACTCCATATTGGTGAGCTCTTTTTGATTATGCTTGATTATGTGTTTGTCCTCTGTCCCATATCATTCCTCTCTCTTCTGTCTGATTCATATTATTGATGAAGAGTTTGTATCCCGTTCTGTGTCATTCTCTCCTAACAGTTTCATGTGCTGTTAGCTCTCAATCTCCTCCCTCTCTCTCTCTCCTTCTCTGTGTGTGTCTGCGGACAAAAATCTTTTTTGACATGTGGCTGCACGCTGTTGCATGTCCTATAGTATCATTGTCTAGCTTCCTTCTGGCTTCACATATCTCATCATTTATAAGTGGTAGCAGTCTGCATTTTCAGTCTGTGTTTTTTTTTTTCCCTGTGGTAGTTGCCACAGTCATTATCATGTGCTTTGTATGTTTTATCTAAGATTGACTTTGTTGTTATTGTTAATAGCAATTCCTGAGTGTTGTTCAGTCTCATTCACAATGCGAAGTGGAGAATCAAACTGAAATATCTGATATCAGTGAAGTCTAAGTAATCTCTACAGTCCTGTGGTAAAAAAAAAACGCAAACGTGCACTGTTTTCTCATACAATCGCAGCTGTACTTTCTGATTTTCCTGCGTTTTGGCAGTGTTTTTAGTTTAAATAGCTCTTTGTGAATGTTAAACATATTGCAGTTAAAGGCACTGGTTCATTTCCAGGCTTTGTGGTGGAGGTCCGGCAGGCTCTTGATGTGGTGTGTGTTGGACATTGGGCTGTTTGAAGGCCAGCTCTCAGTCAGGCCTTAGTCTGGTTTCCATCTCTAGCGTCAGTGTGTGGAAAATGAGTGTGCGCTCTCATTATCTGTCACCGCACAGACTCATGTACTCTGTTGTACAGTATGCCCGTCTGGGACAGCTCTGTTCAGTGGCCGCAAAAAGTACAGTGTTTCAGTGGATCCTTAAGTATTAAATATCTCAAATAGTAGAAAAATCATTTATCATTTGCAAGAGTCTTCGGGTTTCAGTTCACGGCAATTTCCCCTCAGTGTTCTGTAATCACTCCATTTTAGATCTACTCTTGGTTTTCCATTTCCTGTTCACCAATTTGTGCAAATCAGTTGTTTTGTTCTTTAATTTCAATGAATCTGTCTGTATGATATGAATTTAAATGTTTATTTGTATAGCTATTTTGCTGTTCAAAAGTTAAGTGTTTTTTTCTTTTTCAAAGAAGTCTCTTATGCTCACCAAGGCTGCATTTATTTGATCAAAATGCAGTGAAACAGAATTATTGTGAAATATTATGGCAATGCAGTGTTATATGCTCCTCATTTTTTGTTGATTTAATGCAACCGTGCTGATTAACAGTATTAATTTAAGTCTTATCCCAAATTTTTGAACAATACTGTAAATTGTGTGTGTGTATATATATATATATATATATATATATATATATATACACACACACACACACACACACACACACACACACAGTATGTTAATTTGATTTTTTTTTTCTAAGATATTTGTAATGTTTTCTTTATGGGGCCACTTTTTTTCCTCTGTCAATCGCCCAAATTGACTTCCTTCTTTCTCTTTAGCTTGTGTTTTTTTATTTTTTTTATTTTTTCTCTTGCTCACTAGTAGACATTAGTGTGTTTGTGTAAACCCTAAGCCGCTGGCCACTCATTTAAACTCTTTTGATTTCACAGGCAATCCTGTGGGTAGAAAGTTTATAAATAAAGCCGCACAGTCTTGTCTGCCAAGCTCAATCAAGCACCGTCATTCAATAGGGATAACCTTTTCAACGCTGTGCCTCTTCGCTGTGCCTCTTCGCTGTTTTCTTCGCTGTTTTCTTCCATGCTTTCATTACTGGCCTTCTGACCTCAGCCTCTCCTCTTCCTCCCAGCGGCCAAAGCACCTCAAGGGCTGGTCCCAGGACAGCTTCTTCCAGCTTCCGTGCCCTGCCATGCATTACATATTCCATGTAACAGGAGAATTTTTTGAAGGGGAAAACACTGACCTCTTTAAAGCCTACAGTCTAATTCGCTGTTATGATTTGAACCTGGTGTTGTAGTAATGTAAGACTGTATAACAAGGATGCTTTGGTAGTTTTGCTCCCCTTGTGTCACTAGGATGAGGGAGTGTCAGGCGTGCAAGGAGTATTAGTCTAAATCCCAAGTGTGCCATCCATTCATGTACATCAGCAGTACGGTTTTCAGCTGAACCAGTGCACATGTGTTTGTGCATGTATGTGTGTGTGAGATGACACAAAAGTTCTGTATTGCTTTGAAGATGGGGGTAGACAGAACTAACATTTAACAACTATAATAGCAGGGTTTCCATCCAAAGTTTAGGGTCAATAGCATTTTTTTAAGTAATTTTGTTTTTTATGACACTGAAGATTGGTGTAATGGCTGCTGATCCATCACAGTAAGAAATTACATTTTTAAATGTATTAAAATAGGAAACATTTTTATGCAAAATAAAGTACAATACACTATACCATACACTTATGCATTAAAATGTTTACAGTGTAAAATAGGGCATCATACATTAAATGACTGACAATTACATACTAACAGATTTTTAAGTTATTTCAAACACAGCAAATACATAAAAGATGAAAGCACGATATTTTTTTAAAATCAGTTCAACATTCCGAAACATTATTTTGCATAAAGTATGTGATGTGATATGATGTGAAGACAGGTCTGCAATGATCGGCTAATCCTAATGACCTCTCTGCAGGCTGAGGGCGACCACAATTTAGGAGAAGTAGAAACAGGGAAGAAAGGCAACGGGAGTCAGAAAAAAGAACAAAAAAATGAAAACATTTGGGGGGAGAAGCTAAAGCTGGGAAAGCCATTAGCCCCCGGAATCCAATTAAGGCAGGAGTTATGGAAAAATGGAGACGTGTTTTAGACTGAAATAAAAAACGCTCCATTTCCAAAATGAGTTTATCTCATCTGTCCACAGGTTCACTCCTGGAGGAGGAGCGCCGGGGCCAGAAGCCTCGAGGCCTGTAGCTGTGCACAGCTTTCGATTACCATGCTTTTCCCCACTCTGACCCCGGCTCAGGTGGATACACTTTAGTATAATCGGCTGAAGTCACTGGGATTTTAATTTGGAGGGGTCGTTTGGCAGTGTCTCTAATTTTGTATGTATGGTAGACCAGATTTGAATTAGCCATGGACATGGAGAGCAAATGGGCATCTGTTCGTCTGATTTGTAGCCAGTAGTGGATGATTATAGTCTCAATGTCCTTTACTCAGTGTTTGGCCATTCGTCTGTGGGGGTCAGGAATGGCCAGACTTTGCAGCGGTTCAGTGAATAGGTTTTGTGTCTGTTGATGATGTTTGCGTGTGGGTGTTTCATATCTCTGATGGAAGGAACAGGTGATTGATGAGACTAACAGCAGGACATTGTCCTCCAGCTAGCCTATTGGATTTGCAGTTCAGATGCTTACTAAACCTGCTAGTGATGACTGCACCGGCTTGACCTGGCAGCCCACTCTGTTTGTCTGTGAGTTAGACTTGTGTATATGTCTCCACTGATGCATCAAGCAGTGTTCCCATGCTTTTGTAGTTCATATATCGAGACATTGTCCATATAAGGACAAACTGTTCCGTGTACTGTGAGTTTTTTTCCTGTTTCACATATTGATTGAGTTCTCACTCCCATAAGAAATCTGAACTTAAGAATTGTAAACACGCAACTCTCACAAAAGTTTTATTTTTGCGTATTAATAATAATAATAAGTATTCTATTTAAAAATTCTGTACTTTATTAATAAATGTTTGTGGTTTTATACATTTACTTTACACTTTTAGATATTTATATTTATTTAATGCACTGTATATAATACTACTACTACTAGGTGGCAAGGTGGTTATGAAACATAACATAACGTAACATAACATAAAATGCAACGCAACATAATATAAAATTATGTGACACTTTTTGCCCAAATCGTGAATCCGTATTCAGAAGGGCACGGAACACAGATTGCTAACGGTTGCCTGTTGCAGTTAACGTTACATTACAGTACATACAATTTTACTTGCCACATAAACAGAGTAAGGAGAGATGACTGAGGATGATAACAAATGATTTGCAGATCCTGAGTACCGCTGACAAACATCTAATCTGGCAACATGTTTGGTAAATACTGCCGCTCCATAGTATAAACAAATCTCGAAAGTGAAAGTAAAACTAAAAAGTGATACAGTTTCTTGGGATGCGGCGGATTGCGGGGAGAATGATGGGGGGATCATGATGCCATCTTAACATGATGTCTATCAGCCATCAGCGATGGACGATGGCATCGTCTATCAGCGCAAACGGGCGGGGGGAAGGCTGAGCCCATTCAGAACTACGGGAGCCCAGAGGGGAGCGTCTGCGGAGTTTAAAGAGAGAACCAATTTTATCAATATCCTTACTGCCTTTCTTGGCCCTGAACATGCTAGTTCCATTGCTGTCTATGAAGGGCAGGAATGCTCTCAGATTTCATCAAAAATGTCTTAATTTATGTTCTGTAGATGAGTAATCAGTCCTGATGGGTGAGTAATTAATGACATACTTTTCATTTTTGGGTGAACTATCCATTTAACTACATACAAATAATAAATAAATAAATAGAGAGAAATCCTTTCTCTAAATTTGGAATTTTGGATAGGACAGAGAAAAAAATATCACTCCTTGATTCAGGTCTCTTCTCCTCCGGCCAACAGGAACGAAGAGTCGGTATTCAGCGCAAGCCTGTAACACTTGGGCAGAACACGACTTTCCACTTAGGCAGCACAATGGAATCCACTCCTACAGTGTGTTTCCCCTAGACAGCCGTTCTTAACGAGTTCAACATGATTCAAAGCAGTGCCCAATACATATTTCAAATAGCACTACTAAATACTTGTTTTTCTTTAATCGTTGCCTGTGATGGTTATCCATCTTCTCCCCTGGATCCAGGCAGCCAGTTCGTGCTTATCTGTGGGAATGCTGAGCAATAACTGGAGTTGGTAAACCGTTTGTCTGAGTGCACAGAAAGACACATTTTCCCCTACAAGAGATGGAATATAGTTAGTGTGCACATGAGATGAGATCAGACGATTCTGGTACGTGCAATTTGCGCCGGAAACTTCTCAGTGTTTGATGCTGGGGGTCTCCCTGACACCACCCCAGGGGCCTGTACAATACCGCTAAACCTTTCCGCAGATGACTGTAAAAGAGGGTGGGAGGGAGTGAAGGCCATATGCCTGTCCATCTGAATGGATCGTTCACATGCTCGACAGGCAGCTCTCCGTTAACCTTGTTTGGGGTGGAAGGTGTAGGCCGAGGCATTTCACAAGAGAGAACTTTATTTGAGTTCATTTCCTCTTTTCAGGAAGCCTTGAAACTACAGCTAACTTTGTTCAACCGTATCCACCTTCACTCTCTCAATCTGTAAAAAGCAGCGTGCTTGGGAAAATTTACTACATGATTAAATATGACTTACAAGCACAGGACAAGGATTATCCATTCCAAAATAATGGATAAAAGAATTAGTCGCAGGTTGTAAACCAAGAGATGATGGAAAAATAGGGGAGCTCTTTCTATGAAATCATTTTCGGTTTGATTGATCGCTCTACAGAGTGTTATGATTCCCCTTTTTTGACCTTTTTCTGGTTCCCTTATCTTTTTGATAAATGTGAATGTGCATCATTCCATATCCATACAGGGAGTTAATGTGTTTGAAGGTTACAACCCTCATCGTCCTCAATGTTTTTGAATCCCTCAGGGCTTTCACCTCACACATCTACTAAATTTCTTCCACGGCTGTAAGATATTATTGCTGTGGAAAATGGGCATTCGGGAGCCACAGCAGCTCTCAGGCGATTGTGTGTGCGGCGGCAGCGCGTGTCTTTCTGTGTTTACACTGAATTTGGGCCTTTTCATTGTTTTTCCTTCCATGTCTCAGTGGAAGAACAGGTTTGATTTGTGAACTGCTAGTTGGTGATGGTAGGTTGCGTAGCTCTGAGGTCCAATTAACTCGTCACGCCACAGTGCACGCCATTAGGAGAGGTGCATGTTTGGGCCTCTACAGCGGGCACGTGTCGGTCTTCTAGCCTAAACTGTCATACTGGAAGGGAAATGGAAGGAATTTTATGACTGTCCTTGGCTAGCTGGCTTTCTCTTTTTATATTTATCTTCGTCCCCAAACCAGAAGGTCCTTGGCTGAGCATTTCTAATATACTCAAGCTGCCTTCTGTCACCCCACATATAGATTTGTCTCGCAAAGCTGCGTCCTTTGGAAAAAGAGAGAATTAAGGAGAAGCAGGCCCAACATTTCTGCCCAGACTGGAATGGATTAATTTTCATGTTTTTTTGTTTTTTTCTTATTCGGCCTCAATCAGTTACAGGGACTGGGGTTCAAAAGAGGGGGTAGAGTTGCTTGCTTTCTGAGCCTTGATTTATTTATCCTCATTGAGATGGAAAGCAATATTTCGGCAATTTGGATGGAGCCGTCTATCCTGTTTTAAGTGATTTTGAAGGTTCCCGATTACGAATCCTCTTCAGACAGTAAACCGCAATTTGCATTGACTAGCCGCAGCCGAGCAGCCGTAATAAAAGCTTTGCACCTGCTCTGTGTTTGAGGAAAATGGAGATTCCTGATGCCAGAGCCAATCGACTATCGAAACTGAAGGGCATGAAAATTGAATGGAACAAGCCACTCAGTGTTCCAGCTTACTAAAGGTCACCCTCATATCCTCTCAAAAGGAATGATTTGGCACCTGGTACCTTTTCCCCATTGAATGATTTTGATATTTGTCAGATAATCATACCTATATGCTTACCTGGTTGTAATAATGCAGTTCTTGATGTTTTTGCTCCAGTTAGGGTTGAGTTTTTGCGTGATGGCAACATGTCAAGTGGCACGAGCAGCAGAGACCACAGGTTAGCCTGAGTGGAAGAATGCTCTGTCCTAAAAGCTTGTAACCAAATCCTCACTGTGGAACCACACAAACACTTGTGTTGTGGTACGGCGGGCGCTTGACTTACGGTGTGTTTCATTTGTATCCCAGCGTAGGTCCCCACCAGCCCTTATTAGGTGACTGTGTGGAAAAGAACAAGCTGTAAAGAATGCAGGATCTGTCCACGGCCGCACATCTGCGCTCCGCGGTCTCTCGGTGCTGTGGAAAGTATTAAAGGGGGACTGGATCAGGGCTTTTTTTATTTTTTTATTCCCCTTCTTCTCAGTCCATAATTTTCTTACTGCCGTAATCTTACTTGGGCATCTTGCATCATATCCCTGCGTTCATTAATCACAGTTTAAAAAAATAAAACGCAATAGAGGCGGGAGAGGAAAATGCGTTGTGCAGAGATGGGGTATTAGGTGTCTCTGGTTTGGGGCTGTGCTAGACTAACTAGCATCTGTCATGAATATAAAACCGTGCTGCTTAAATGAGGGGTACATTTTGAGTTTTGATACAGTCTGGGGTCATTAAAGACAGACTGGTGCTGTCCAGAGTAATCAGACAGGAAGTTTTGTGGTGAGGTTCTTAACAACCTTTTAGGGCATGAAAAAACCACCCGTAGCTATGACCGTGTCCTGAAATAGCCCACCTCCTGCCGTGTCCCATTGAAATACGTAGCCTCAGATATTTCGATCTGGTCGTTTTGTTACCTGGACGCGGATGAAAGAACCGCAAGTCGGTTCATATGATGATGGCGCACAGGAAAATCTGTTATGATCGGGCCCAGACGGAATCTGCGGACGTTTTTCGTATTTTCCGTGCTGATTTTTAGGGGAAAATCTGTGGAATGGGTTTAGATATGGTAATATGTGGTATATGGAACTAATAGACCCAAACACTTGACGGATGATAGAGTAACCAGTACACCAAAATATATGATGAATGAACACATAGGGAACGAAGGATATGTAGAACATAGTCAAAAAAATAGTATTTTTAGAAGAAAAACAAATATACAACAAACATTAATATCACACCTTTAAAAGTGGTTCAGGATGCTAAGAATTATGCATGTACTGTACAGTACCATTCAGAAGTTTCAAATCAGACTGAATACCTTCATTCAGCAAGCTCTGAAAAAAGATTAGGTAACACAACTGTTTTCAACATTTAAGTGAGTGATATTGAGCACCAAATCAGGCCTACCTCCAAAAAGCATATTAGGCATTGACCACAACCAATACAGGTGCAGGAGGCAGGGTGAAAGGCTTGTGAATGTCTTAAGAAATCCTCATTCTCAAATGCACACAAGAAAGTAAGACAAGCTTGTTGTTCTTTTGTCTTTATTTGTTTCTCTCTTCCTTTCCAGCGGGTCTGCGGAGGAGTTTTCGTCTCAGCAGAAGGGATAAGAAAACAAATAAGTCCATGTATGAATGTAAGAGAAGTGATCAGTACGACACAGCTGATGTTCCCACTTATGAAGAGGTGACGGCCTACCGCAGAAAACATGGAGACAGGCACAGACTTGTCGTGTTGGTTGGTAAGTGTAACAGCTTTGGTATATAAAAAGTGATTTTTTTTATTTTTTTTTTTATTTTTTTTTTAATGGACATTTTCACTTAAAAGTTTTCAAAAAATGTAAAAATACAAACAAGGAATAGGCCTAGTTCAAAACAACACTATTTTGAGGCTCTGCACAAGCAGTGCTTTATCCACAACAGCACTTGACTGTAACCTATAAATCCTGTTCTGCTGTGGGACTCTCACTCAACCTGGCCCTCTAAAGACCCCTAGAGCTGACGGGACCGGTTGAGGATTAATTCATCTTTGTGACACTTCATTCGCAGCGCTGGTGTTCTATTGGAACATTTTATTATTATTCACCAAAGAATTGTTAACACTTATTTTCAAGGGAACGGCGAGGGCAAAACTCACAGCGAGACGTCAGCTTTACAAAGTGAAAAAACCTTAAAATGATATTAGATTTTCGAATGTCAGATTTGGTGTTTGTTTGCCAGAAGTTCTGGACAAAGGATATAGAGGCCTGAACAATGAATTAAGTGTTTCATAAAAGTGTGAATAAAGAGTCGTTTAGATTTGTATGACAGATAGCTTGAGGGTTTCAGGTTCCTTTCTTTTGTTTTAGTTTTTTATAATGTTGAAATGCTGCATTACCTCTTCTCATCGACCTCCTCCACTCGAAATCAAGTTCATAATTTGTTTTTCCTAGTGTAAAGAGTTATTGTTGTGAAAATGTCCTCATATACTGACAAGTAATGTTGACCAGGTGTAAAAAATATTTCACGTACAAATCTGTGAGAGGTAGCACAGGGTCACGGTTCACCGCATTAGACCAGGCCGTGTGTTTGTGAACGCAACACGGCATATGGATTCTATCACAGTTTTGTTGGTGCATGTAATTAATGGGGTGTGCGTTCACATGCCTGTGTGAGTGAGTGCATAAGGTGGTCTGTTTAATTAATCAAGCTTTTCCTACTGTCAGGATGCCCCTCTGGTAATTTGCAACTCATACGGTCAAACTAACACACATATTTTCAGTTTTGTCTCATGAGGTGGAGGGCAGCATCATGGATGTATCAGCTGTGACAAACCCAAGGATGTAGAAAAAGGCTCTGCTGTGTTTTTTCTCTGAACTGTTATTCTGTCCCTTGAGGTCATGCTTTAACTTTTCCTGGCCTGCACTTTTTATTATTTTTTTTTTTCTTGTCTGTCTTTGTCATGCTCTTTGCCAGTTGTTTTATTGCGTTTAATAATGCAGCCATAATGATGCCATTTGAATCTTTTTCCCCACACGTCTCTCTTTGTACTCTTTGATTTATGCTTTCTTGCTATTGTGAATGAAAGTGATTCACTTGAAAGCACATTCAACTTTTACACTCTCTTTAGCTGTTTACCCCTGTCTGCGGACAACAGGGTCAAGCAAAATCACCCCAGAACAAAATAGTCCTATTTCCCTTTGCTTTCTCTAACACGACTGACCCACGGTTTGCGGTTGGGTTTCAAACGACTTTCCAGACGAATCAAGATCTTATCTGTTTGGATACATATTAATCGAGCGGCCAAAGTCAACACATTTAACATATGCGCAGCTTCGCGAGCCCACCGTAGTGTTTTAACTGAAACCCGATTATTTAACATAGCAAATGATCTGTTTTTTTCCTACATGTTTGAGTTAAGATTGAAGAGATTTCAGTTGATATAGACCCAGACAGAATTACGGTGAAACAGAAGAATGACCATTGAGGAAAATGATGATCTAAAGGAGCTGTCGGTTGAAATGACGGATCAGATTATTTCCTTTTATATCAATTTTGTTTCTCTTTCCAAACATCTCCGTCTGGGCTTTTGTAATTGAACATTACAATTTGGGCTGTATTGTGTTGTTTCTTCCTAGAACTATCAAGTGTAATTTTTACACATCTGAGCAGTTGGCAGGGTGCTGTACAAGCAGCATAGTGCCCAGCTTAAAATCTCTCCAAAAAAGCTTTAATTGTGAAGTAATCACACATAAAACTGTGAAGAAAGGTTATTTATCGGACACACTTGGTGGAATATGTTGATGCTGATAATATGAGGACATGATGACAGTGTTTTAAGGAGCGTTGAGAGAAGGTTGGAAGACGGCCCCCCACGTTCATCCAGCCTAGCAGCTCCTCTAGGTTAACTGCATCTGTTCCGCGCTTGGCCTGGAAGTTATTAAGCCTTTCATATTAGCCTTCTCCCCTAATGAGCGCCCTAATGACTACTGACACTTTTACGACCGCTGCAACCTGCCCCCGCGAGTGCGCGCATACACTTGGATTGAAAAACAATTACTCAAATGTGTTATTTTATTGGGGCTGTTGAAGAGTAAACGGCTAGTTTTTGTTTGGGTCAATAAAGCATATCACAATGAACGGAATAATCAGGAAAAAAATACCTATTTAACCTATTTGACACACCAACATCCCATTGTGAAGGCTGTTTAGACTGGCTTGCTGCTCAGTGCTTGCATTCAGACTGCAAGTTTCAATGCTGTTTGTGGCTTTTTGGTCACAGGCGGCTATACATCAGAGATAGGGCGAGCCGCTGAAGAGATGAGTGACTGAGAGCTTTAAGCTCATTTAGTGCACATGATGAGTGAATAGAATGGCTGAGGGACTACGGGCCATCCGTCTTCTCTTTGACAAGGTTTCTATGTGGCAGGCAGACAGGGCCTAGTGGGGTCTGGAGATCAACATCCCCTGAAAATAAAGACTGTTTGAGTTTGTGGGTCTTTTTAAGGGGAAGGAGCATTTGCGCATGAATTATGGCTGGTTGGAAACATGCATTGCGGTGTACTTTTTTTTCCATTTCCACCTATATATATATATATATATACATGCATAAACACAGTTTTTACATATGGCTCTCAAACAGGAGCTCCACATTACTCAGTGACCCTGAAACACAAGAAATAATCTCCTGTTTCCTCACCGTAATAAATCAGCATCTTGCTCGTCTCCTCTATCACAGTGGAATAAGGATAGCACGTTTTGCACCGTCATGGGCTTCTCGTGATGTCGTGTGTGTGTTGGAAAGTGTATGATGCATCAAATGAAAATGTTTATTCTCCCAGCTAGTAGGAAAAACATCATCTGTTTTGTGTTCTCCAACATATAGATTTTGATTTGTGCATGTCTCATAGCAATCATTAACGGCTAATAGAAAAACCAAGCTTGACTCTCCGTATTTATACAGTGTGAATCTTGGCCTGTCTTTAATAGGGTCTTGACATGGAGGGTTGAAATCTCTGTTGCTATGTATTTTTGCTGTATATGTGGCTCAGACTCTGTGACTACAGAAAGAACAACTCAGGGCTTGTAGAGAAAAAGAGATGCAAGGAGGAGAAATGGATGACTCAAATTTTTCACTGTATTCACTATGCTTGGACTGGATAGTACTGTGGAAACTTTTTTTTTTTTTTTCTTTTTTAAAGAACAGTAAACATTTTTTAAAGTAATATTTGTTTATTTATATATTATATTTAATGTATTATGTTTGAATGTATAGTGCATAAATTAAAATCTAAATATAAAGAAGATAAAATAATCAGAATAACATTGCAAAATCCTGTTTTAATTAGCTGTACTTTTT
>SCHK01373545.1:0-10656 GCA_004124795.1 Poropuntius huangchuchieni | reverse complement strand
GCCTATTTCCAAAAAAAGTGGAGTGTTCCTTTAAAGTACCTAATATATGTACATGCATAAACTTGTCTTTCTTTCTAGCTACCTCCACCTTACCCCATATTGAATGTGGTTACTCCCGGCTTCGATGAGAGGCCTCCTCTGGTACCGCCACGCAGGGAGAGCATCGCCATCCTTCCTGTTAAACCCGAAGTGCCCATCCACCTCATTAGCACCACCAACCAGTCCCACAAAGCCAGCTCCGTCCAACAGAAGATCCCCACCAAGCTGGCTGCCCAATCCAAAGGCAAGGAGAAGCACAGCAAGCCCAGGAACTCCCACCAGCGCACCAAGAGCGCAGGTACGAACTGTTTTACTAACTCTATTACATTAGTCTGTGAGCTGATGTTGTTTTGTGGGTAGTGGTGAAGAGCTATCAGTAAGATTTAGGTGAATTTAATTTAACTTGATTTGGTTTTTTTTACGCTTTTAGCTGGCATAGAGGTGTCTCAGGTACTTCCCATTAAAGTTTCAGGAAAGGAAGGAGGCAGTTTAAGAGCCATGGGATCCAACAGTCCCCACCGTCTCCATCCAGGTGAAACTTCTTGATTCTGTGTCTCACCTTAAGTTTAGCTTCTTTCTCTCTTGGAATTGGTCTGTGTTTCTGATTTAAAAATCATCCTTTTTTGTTTAAAACGGGATAGTACTTTAAACAAAGAAAATAAATTCAGTCATTTGCTCACCCTCATTTTAATCCAAACCTGTTATGAATTTTTTTTTTTGGGGGGGGGTGGGGGTGGTAAATTATTTTCTTTGTGCGCTCTGTATCTTCATATTACTTCAAAGCAACGCTGTTTTAGTAATTTCACCATTCATATGTGTTTCTGCATTAGTAAATCCATTTCTTTGGTGTTTCTGTAGATATGTTTATCTATCCAGAGAATGTATCCAGCTCCATACCCTCTCATTCAGGAAACGGCATCAGGAAACACAACCACAATCATAACGCACACAGTACGCAGCCCGGACACTGTAAAACCAAAGACAACGCAACTGCAGAAGACATATTTTACTTTTAACAACCTGTGCAGTCTGCGGGAGTACAATATTGTTGCAGAGTGATTGTTATCACTCTTACATGACCTGCACTGATGTAAGTGCATTTTTCAAAAAAATGGAATCATGCAGATTTAATCATAATTATGAAGTTTTTTAAATTTTGTTTTTACTATGATTTAAATTGAATTGGAAAAGGAAAAAAAACATTCATTCACAGGGATAGTGAAAAACCGTTTCTGAGGATTTACTCCCAGAAGTACTTGCCTGAGATTTAAGCCTCTTTACTTTAAGTCTGTTTCCTAAAAGCTTTGTGATCTTAACATCCGACAGTCACAGTATATCAGTACAAAATCTAGTTCAGGTCCGCATTACAGAATCGTCTTAGTCTTAATGATTTGTCATTCCTGTAAATAGCTGTTTTTAGTTATTTATTGTGACTTTTAATTCAGGGATGTTTGAGCCCCACAAGTGTTGCACTGGAAAGTCTTTGCATTCTTCCTGGACTCTTTATAAGAGTCATGTAATCAAGAGCTTCTCTCAAAAAAATTGTAGACCTATTTAATGTATGGAATACGTTTGAAGTAGAGAAAACCTCCAAAAAGAAATTTACAGTTTCTGCACAGATCGTAGGATCTTTTATATTGTTTTGCTTCTGTTAACTGGAAAATAATGTTATATTTGAGCAAATAATTTGTAGTGTTTTAGAAAAAAAAATAGCCTTGTTTTTCTTCATGAGTTGGGGATATATTCTTATCACTACGAAATGTCAAAGGTACCACTGCTTATATCTTTTTTTAGTTTTTGTCTAAATTCATGTGGCACAATTTTGTTGGATCCTTATTTTTATTTTATACATTGTTTTATTCTGAGAAAATACAGACTGTCTTAAGTAGAAATGTACATTGTAAATAGTTCAGAAGAAATACAGCTTTTTTGGTTCTCTCAACGAGTACTGTTGCACTTTTAAGTGCTTGTCATTTGCTGTTACATGAACAAACATAAAATGCTCAGTTTTACTTCACGTTGTTTGTCATTATTCACAAAAAATGGTGTCTAGTTTGCTTAAAAGTGATAATTTACTAATTTACTCAATGTTATGTTAGGGTGCCATTTTTCACATTGCCGCCAAATTCCAATGTTTCTCACATGTTCCATTTGCAGTAGCGACATGAATAACATTAAGAGTTTACGACATTACATGCCACCACCTCGATGTACATATCAGCAGTTCTCTGTCATTACCTACTATGTTCAAATGTTTTTAGATCTGGTGTTTTGTAATGAAGCCATAGAAAAATACCCAAATGTTCTAGAAAATATTTTGTCGAAATATTGGTGCTCTTCTGGGAAATAAGCGACATTGACAGTCGATTGCCACAGAAAGGATACATTCTCTGCTCACCTCTTCTGCTGTAATCTTTTCTTTGCTCTGACAAAGTAGTTTAGGTAAGTACTGATGCAGTTCCAGTATAACTAAACCTAACCTAATTTAACGACCATAGCCACTGACCTACGTTAAATGCAAGAAGCTTGTCAGTGTTTTGTTCGAGAAATGCTTTCGTGTGTTTAACTACTAAGCTTAGAAACATTCCGATCCAAGCAGTTATTAATAAAATAGTACTCCACTGTGATGCATTAGATTACAGTGAGAGTATTAGACCCAGTTAGATATGTTTTGAAGCATGGCTGCTGGTTCAAGCTGGTCCTGAGCAGGAGCTAGTTGCTTAGGATCAGCTTAAACCAGCAGCCATGCTTCAAAACATACCTAACCAACATATGCTGGGGGGTTTTCAACGTTATAGAACATTAGAATATAACACATATCTATACAATAGCATTGCAAAAGATCCATCCAGTAACCGTAGATTAGAAAAATCATTTTAGTCTTCTGAAATTGCTGTTCATTCAGTTTCTGTTCATTAAAAAAAACAAGAGCTCTCTTGTCCAAGGCTCAACAACCTCTTTTACAAGAGTCCTTTCTTTTGTTCATCTCTCTGCCTGCCACTTAAGATTACTTTAGTATGGCTCATTTTTCACACAGTAGTTTATACAATATAAAAATGTGTGGGTTTTTTAGCTTAGTCATACAGTTCAACAATAGCTTGAAGTTAGAAGTGAGTCCAGTGAACCGGACAAAAAAAGTAAGCCAAGCACTCTGGTGGTGTAACCACAATCCAGTATCATTTCCGGGTCACAACCACTATGACTCATAATTTGATAACATATAACCTATACTACTATACCACTTACCTTTTAATGTGGGAGGAAAATGCAAAGAACTCATGATACAACATTATTTTACAATACAAGTATTTCTCTAGTGATTGCACATTAAAACAACACAATATTTCACATAATGCATTATTCCTTTAATATGTGCACTCTTCAACAACTTTTCAAAATCACACTTTTACAGCATATGTTGATCTCTAATCGAGAGCTTCGGCATACATGACTCTGAAGATCTATGACACACGACCTCCAGACATCAGGAGTATTAATAAACAGACAAAAATATCTTGATTACAACTTGTCCATGTTATTCCACATGATCACATCAGCCTGATAAAAACAAAACACGCTGTAGCCAAGTCAAACAGATTTCAATGAGACAACAGTGCCACAAAAACTTAAATAAACCTGATGTACTGTAACCTAAAACTGTAGAATCATACAGAGAAAGTAACATCAGTGCTTTACACCGAAAAACAACTTTAAAAAGTACCATGAATACAAAAATCCTACTATAAAACAGAAGGACTGTCACTCAATAGCTGGGCAGGAAACTGTTCTTAAAAACTGCACTTCTTTTAAAAAAAGTTTACACTTTTTATTTTGAAATCTCTTCCATCAAGTAAACAGCACATTCTAAATACAATGCTTTCAATAAGCCATGAGCATATGAATATGATCTATTTCAATGCAACTAAAGCTGAAATCACATCCCAAACCAATAAGGACGTTTCTGTAAAATTAAGTGTTGTATAACAGTACTGCTCTTATTTATACAGTCTACCGTGATATAAACGATTAACAATTTTATCAACCCACAGCATTTGTATCTCAAAACTAAGGATGAAATGAATAATCATTCTTCCCCAAGCCTTTGGTTCACTCGACTCTTATTAGCACCGTATTTTAAAGGATGTGATACTTCAACGCTGTTACGACAAGGACAGAACCTGTCAGCAATGCATTATCAACTGAAAGCCAAAACAGAAATATTTTCAGTGAGCTGTCTAGAATTTTCTTGACATTTGTTTTCAAATGTCTAGCTGCACTTTTTTGTTTCATTTACTGAGAGAATTTACAAAAAACAAGGAGGGAGAACAAAAATAACACAAAGAGCTGAGATCCTTGCAAAGAAGATAAAAGCGATCCGTTCTGTGCCCTCCTAATGCCATCAAACGTAAACTTGAAGCAAGTTGGCTGAAGCACAGCAGATGTTGTTGTGTCTTCTTCGATTCAAAGGACTGTACAATTTCAAAGGCTTAAAACAAGTGCACTGAGATGTTCATACTGCTCAAGTCTATTACATATATTGTCAGATATATAACTGACTTCAAAAAATGAAAAAAAATGTCTTTATGTAGTAGATGCATCTGTAAGATGCGGAACTTCCTCTTGTGCTGGTGGAGGAGGGTCCTCACACTGATTGGTCGTTTCAGAGTCTGCCGGCTCAGGATTGGACTGGGGTTCATCTGTGGACGGTCCTGGGATTTGAGTACAGTTGATTTGTTCCATGACAATGGGAGGCGGCTGAGGACGAAATGAGACACATATGATGAAAGATAAGTAAAACTTCAAATTAAATAATTTTAAAAAATTAATTAAATTCTAAATATTTTTTATATACACACTACTACTCAAAAAAGTTGGGGTCAGTAAGATTTTTATTCAGCAAGAATACAAAAAAATAGTAATCAAGACATTTATAATATTGCTAAGATTTCTGTTTCAAATCAATGCTTATCTACTTTCTAGTCATTAAAAAACCTTGAAGAAATTACCTCAGTTTCCACAAAAATATTTAGCAGTATTTTTTTGAACATTTTCAAGATTGATAAAAATTGAAAATGTTTTCAAAGCACCAAATTAGCATTTGAGAACAATTTCTGAAGGATCATGTGACATTGAAGACTAGAGTCATGGCTACAGAAAATATATTACATTTTTAAAATATATTAAAATAGAACACAGTTAATTTAAATTGTATTTTAATCAAATTAATGCAGCCTTGGTGACTTCTTCCAAATTGAATAAAAATCTTACCAACCCCTTGTGAATAGTAGTGTTTATATAAATATAGACAGCAATGCCAATCCAATTGCAAAGCAGAAGAAAAATATTAGAATCACTTCAGAAGTGAGAATGAGAAAACGGCTTCTGATCTTTAACTTAGTGAAGAAGCGAACAATCAGAGGTGATGGCACACATCAGATTCTTCTCATACAGGAAATCACCATAGATTAACTCAAGACCAACAAATCTCCAGGCCGATTATTAGATTAAAAGCTTGAACGCTGTTAGCTAAAGAGCCGAGGAAATGAAACATAAGCCCCCTTCTGGCACAAACAGATCTCTTACCACACCTAAAGGAGAGATCTGGTGTTTATCAACCCATTGTGATGTGAAATGGTGGATTTAACTCGTGTGTATCAGTTCGTAGCATAGCATTTCCTCATACCGTGGTTTAGAGAAAAATGTTTGGATATAACAAGTTCAGTCAAACAGGCATTTGTCTAAATCCCTGTAAAATCTCCTTTTTGTTCAGAATCTATTTTAAACAAATGCCTGTGAAATCAAAGGATGTAGATTCTGTGTTAAGAACAGTTATAAATACTCCTAAGGTTGACACCGAACCCCTCCTTTAAAGAGAAGAAAACACCCACAGTAAAAATGAGAGCAAAATAAGAGCGGAACAAAAACACGTGGGTGAATTTACTCAACTGTAAGTCTAGTAACTGTACATAACCCTAGAACTTTTCCGACTGCAGAAGGCACTCATATCAAACTGGTATTCACCACAAATCCACTTCCTGTCCAGAACAAAGGTAGCTCCTTGCGCCACAGTGCCACCGCAAGGCTGGTGAGGAGCGTGCAAGGCACCAGGTATAAGAGGGCAGGCTGACCCATCTGCATCAGTGCCAGAGCCACAAATGTGATGAGGAGACCAATGCCGTAGCCTAAAACAAACAGGTCAGAATCACAGTCTTTGTATTGTGTATGCTTAAAAGATACTAACTGAAGAAAAGCTTGAAATATACAGCATATCTCAGTTTAAAAGGAAGTCAGTGTCTTACCAATAGTACAGGCCAGAAAGTAAATTCGAGAAGTCTGCATGAGAATGTCAAATCTGTGACAATATGCAACCAGCAGACCTGAGGAAACAAAATGTCATTATTAAAATTAAGTACAAGATGACTACAAGATTTTTTGTTTATATCATTAATCAAATCAAATTTTTTTTTAATCAAGTTTGATAAAACCAGAGCCAGACAACTACGTTTGCCTAATATTTAAATTTTTTTGCAATAATGTATAAAAATTTTATCAACCTAAATAACAAAAAAATAATTAACAGCAAACATAGCTGTTGGAAAGCGTTCCACGTTCAATTACCCAAACTTCATTTTTGGCTAAATGAACACTAATTTGGATTTTGGTAGAAAAATAGATTTCTTTTGCATAAATCCTGTAAATCTGTTCATCGTGCAGCTGATAGTGACGTAGTGATATTACCTGGTACCAAGATATCCCCAAAGCCCAGGAGAGAGAATGGCCGGTCACACAGGACCAAAGGAGAAGAATTCAACCTGGGCACTTTCAGCACCATGGGAAGCTAATTAAGACAAAGACACCAAATTTGAGACCGGAAAATATTACAAATATGTGTTTAAATACATGCATATTAAAAAAACAACACCTTCCTTCTACCTTTTCATGAGTAGAGGAATCAGAGGGACCAGCCGCCACCTCTACCATGATACTTTCTCCACTCTGCACAGAATAACATACAGAAATATATGCCAAATAATATAAAATTCTATTTTGCATCAGTTTTAGTTTAAAAAAAACAACAACTCATACCTCAGTTAAGAGTGGTGTTATGAAAACAAAAAACACGTCATACACGAACAGCACGACCAACAGCAGAGTGCAGGCCTACAACGAGAAGAAATGGATCATCTCCACATCCTAAATATGTTATGCAGCAGCATCCATCTGCATTTTACACTCACCTTGAAAGTGGGCAGCCTGATTGTTTTCAGCATGTAGAGACAGAACGCGATGCCTAGAGCATCCTGAAGTATCCATGCCCACCTAGGGAACATGACTTTTGATCAGATACTGTAATAATGCTAAAAGTGTCAAAACTTAAAGTGTTCTGTTCTTACTGGTCTTCGTTGCGGAAAACTCCCCAAGTGACACTGACTCCTATACAGAAGGCTGAAAGGATCAGCATGCGCACCTGTGGCCGCTTGTGACAGTATGGCAGGTTATTCTCAGGTATCCTGTCAACACACAACAAAGCGTTTCCTTCAATACAAAGCCAAAAAGAATCCTATCTAGTCTTTTTCATGCACATCTCTAACCTGCATTTCCCAAACGGTATTCTTCGGACAAAAGGCCAAAGACAGCTGTACAGACCAACGGCAGATGCCAGACAGAACGTTGCGATAGTCATATACACTGTGAAAGAAAGAGTGAGGAATAAATCAAATGAAGGTTAAACAAAATACAGACGGTTTACTGAAATACAATAATAACTGATACATTTATTTACCCAACTGATCGTAGAAGAAATATAAGAGCACCAGCATAGAGCAACACATGACCACAAACACACAAATCATTATTGGGGTGACGTCAACCGTCTCCTCGTCTTGTTTCTCGGCACCGTCGTCCCTCTTGTGCTTCATGTAACGTCTAAAAGAACAAAGATGTGAGTTTAGTTTAATAAATTCTGCAGGCTGTCAGCTTTATCACTAATTTATCTTGTAACCTGTGCCTCAAGGGCACAATTCTTACTTTTTAATGTCCCTGCTGCCAGCCCAATATCCTCCGACAGCCACTGTGCCCACCGCCATCAGGAAAATGAGCACCATGTTGTAGTCCACCACCGGTTCATTGGGAGCATACATGGCCACCTGCCTTTTCTCTCCAAACGTCTAAAGACAGAATTTCTTTTTTGTTGTTGTTGTTGTCATTACAATGTGTTTAAGTGATTCTGAGCTTACCTTAGTGATGTCCAACATGTCTTTATAACTTAGCAAGGCCACTGGGATGCCTATCTCTTCATACTGGGACTTGTTGCCTGAGGGTGGAGTCTGTAAATCATTTAAAAAAAAAAGTTAATTTATGTGTGACTCGTGTGAAAATGTTTCATTGAATGTTCATGGTGCCATTTATGTTACCAGTCTATCTTTGCTGACGATCAGAAGTCCCTTGGCACCATTGATCTGGGCCAATCTGACTTTTTCATAGAAAGTGCAATTTCCTCTCATCACCATTGGGATGCTGTTTGGGAAGCCACCCTCAGGTACATCAGAGGGGGAGCACAGCACAGAGGTGGTGAGATCATAAGTCTGCAGCCGTGCCTGAGGAAAACAATAAAGGGTGAATGAGTGGCAGCTCTGTGATACTAAATTGTAACTGCAGTTTCAGATACAGCATGGGTTTGTTGGAAAAGCTGCAATTGATTTGAAATGCAACAGTGAGAGATCTGAGGATTTCTATTTGTGTCCGAGTATAAAATGTTAATTGCTACTAACTGCTTTACTGAGGTCCTGAGGTAGACGAGCCCACTGAGAGTTGAAGAAGATGCAGTAATCTTTGCCTTTACTGTTCCCCCCATCGCTGAAATGTGCCATGCCATATTCACCTAAAACCTGTGAATCGGAACGGATACAGCTTAGGTTATTGGTTAACAGGGTTTGTGCATAAGATTGCTGTGCAAAGAGGGAAACCTTTGAAAAGGGAGAGAAATGAAGTCTGTAGAAAATAGGTGACATGAACTTGCATAAAGTTTTCTAAAAAAAAAAAAAAAGGTTTCATTCTAGTGTATGCAAATGTTTGACTTTTATTTGCTACTTGTTTTTAGTTAAATAGTTTTAGTTTCATTTAAACTTGAAGGACCACATCAGAAATTGTGCTGTTTTTGTTTTAGTGCCACTGAGATTTATATTACACTATTCATTAAATGAATAATTTAATAATTTAAGAAGGATTTATTATGTGTGTGTGTGTGTGTGTGTGTGTGTGTGTGTGTGTGTACTATATGTTTTACAGCATATATAATAACAGCTCACTGTCACCCACACAAACACATCAAGTTAACACACTAAAATAATTAAATAAACATTAACCAAATAACATAAAATACAATATAATACTCCAATGTGAAAATAATACATTACGTTATTAAAATTCAAACAAATGTTGTAGGGAATCCAGAAAAAAGTCAGTAAATTGAAAAATGTAAACGTATTGCCTTATTACTTTTTTCAGGAAATTCATACTTCTTACTAAGTTTAATTTGGAAAGTTATATATTTAAGTAACGCAAACAAAGGGTTTTTACTTACGTAAAATGTTTACATTATTCTTCCGTTCAAATTACCGACATTCTCTGTGTATCACTGCTTGCACAATAAACAATCAAATGAAAATAAACGTTTATCATTAATGTTGATCCCGCAAAAAACCCAGTTCGTTGCTCGTTTGATCAGTGTTTTGGTGAAACAGTTTCATGTCAACAGGAGCGCGAGACGACTCGGCCGCGCGGCCCCCAAACACGCACGAGCACATCCTACTGAAGTCCACCGCAAGCTAATCGTACATAGCATGTAGCTAGTAATCATCGGCAAAAAAAAAATCTACCAAACTGGGTAACGTTACAGACCCGCTGAGGAACCCACCAAAAAAAGAATACGGATTCTTTTTTTTTCTTACGTCTTACCTTTTCGATCAAAAGAGCTGCCCAAAGGAGACTTGACAAAAATCGCATGATGCCTGAATGTTGTCGTCTCCCCCATCCGCACTGCCCTCCTCCGACTCAACTATCAGCTGTTTACGCTTATCCCGCCCACGTTCTGCAGTACGTTGCCGATTGGCTAACTTCGTCCGCTTCCGAACATACACTCTTGGCCTATTGGCTTTCGCTCTAATCAATTATATTTTAGTCACGCCTCCACTTCTTAACATCCAAATTTGTCATTTCTTAGTGATATCATATTTCACGGCCAGTTTTGCAAAACCATTAGGCCTAATGCATTTAAGTCCTCTGTTGTTCTTTCCTTTGTTTATTGATTTTTTCAGTCTCTGCCTTTCTCACACAGAACAACCTCCTGGACAGAAACCAGTCGTGTTTCAGAAGTGGACATTCAACCGAGACTGCCTTGCTCTCAGTTGTTGAAGCCCAAGACAGGCAAGAGTGGCTTCCAAATCCTCAATACTAATCTGGCTAGATCTGTCCGCTGCTTTTGATACAGTTAACCACCAGATCCTCAACCCTATTGGCAAAGGGTATCTCAGGACCTGCACTCCAGTGGTGTGAGTCTTACATCTCAGATAAGTCTTTCAAGGTATCTTGGAGAGGTGAGGTATCCAAGTCGCAACA
>SCHK01373171.1:0-12120 GCA_004124795.1 Poropuntius huangchuchieni | reverse complement strand
AGAAACAGCAAAAAGATCTTCACATGGAAAATTCCTCTAAAACTGCATGACAGTCTCTGCTGACCTTTAGCTAACAGGAAGAGAATAAATGCATGCGTGTGTGCCAGACCTGCTGGCAGATTATGGATTTGCCAGAAGCAAATATCCATGTTTATGTGGTCATACATAACAATCAATGAACTAGCGGGTTCACCAAGTAAATTGCAAACATTCACATGGGTTCAGTTAGTGTAATATACAAGGTAATATAACAAAGGATTGAACTAGGATGTGCGTAAAGCTTGTTATTGGAAAAATCATTTTCAACTTCAATATCTATGGACAGCAGCTGTAGCAAGCTTTTGATTACAACAGACCATATGGTGTACAATTTAACCCTCCGTTCATAAAGAACAAACAGGAAACACTTTTACAGTAAATTACTTACAATGCTATATTGTTAATTGTTTATTTCTTTAAGTGTGTGCCCTCTATAGGTATAATGTAGAGGTAAAAACAGGTTTCAACTTTCCAATTTTGTCCCTTGATTCTTAGCCACTGTACAAGGTGTTGATGTGTTAATCCGGCGCGTGCAGAGTAACATGAATAGATGCAGAAAGTCTTGTTGATGTTCCAAATAATAACTGAAGTTTATTAAACCAAAACAAACTTGTACTGCAACATGAAACAAACAAACAAACAATTAAAGCTAATTGCAGGCATGTTGCACCACGCCAGTTCCATGTGCACGGTCAAAAGATTGTATGCTCTCACACCAGCGCCCCCCTCCTGTCAGGAGTGGTATATCCTTTTAAACGTTTTTTCCTCTCATACTTATAGAGGGCATACACTTAAAGAAATAAACACAATTAACAATACAGCAGCAAACTAATATTTAAATGAACATGTAGAAAATTCAATAAAAGTGAGTATGGCTCCTACAATTCAGGTATAGAGGTGTGTCCATTGTAAGTCCATTGCCATGGTCTGTCAATAGACATTAAAGGGTTAGTTTATACGGAGCCACTAAGGGACAGGGTGATGAGGAAAAAATGAGAAAGGAGGACAATGCTTTTGCATTTTCTCACAGTTTTTGTGTTCTCCCTAGAAACTTTGCATTCATTCATTAAAAAAATGTATTTTGCTGTAAAATGTATGAGTTTCTGCCATATGATTGCTTCTTTCTATCTTATATTACTTAATTTACAAAAGTTTTGCGAGCAAAGGCAAAGATTTTCCAGAGAGACAAAAAATATTTTTGCTAGAGTACACAAAAGCACTGAAACATTGTGCTGTGATATAAAACTTTGTCTTTGACTTTTGGCTTTGTCACGAAACTTTGCATTTACTCGCAATATTAAAAATATAGTTTTTCCTTCTACATCTTATTGTTTCCATAACAAAAGTCTTGTGATCTCTGGAAAAGCCAGATACTTTCTCACAAAAAAGAAATTTTGTGAGAGAACCCAAAGGTTTTGTAAGCAAATGCAAAAGCATTGAAATACAATTTCCCCTCCACATTAAATAGAAAGGGTGATGGAAAAAAACTTTAAAAAATTACATTTCAATACTTTTGTGTTCCCCTGAGAAACTTTGATCATTCATAAAACCTTTGCGTTCCCTTGCAAAAATGTGTGTGTTCCCCCAAGAAATGATATGTTCACTTGCAAACCTTTTGTGATTGAAATAATATAAGGTTGGAGGAAAAAGTATGTTTTAATATATTATATATTAAAGATTCTTGGGGAACAGTGTTTTATAGAGAAAATGCAAAAGAACTGAAATATAACCGTAATCTCATAGTTTTTCCATCACCATGTGTTAGATGCTATGTAAGTTCAAACTAGTCAAATGATTAATCGAGAATTATCGCATCCAAAATAAAAGTTTTCGTTTACATAATATATGTATGTGCTCTGTGTATATTTATTATGCATATATAAATACACACACATGCACGTATATATTTCAGAAAAATGTTATGGTTTATATATTGAATATATTTATTCATAATATAAATTATAGGAATATAAATATAGACATTTAAATATTTTCAAAATACATATTGTATGTGTATTTATTTATACATAATAAATATGCACAGAACACACATATATAATCCAAACAAAAATGTTTATTTTGTATATGCGATTAATCACGATTATTAATCATTTGAGAGCACTAGTTCAAACATATGCTGACCTATCACAACCCACAGCATATACATTTACTACAAACAATCTCCCCTTGCACCACCTATAGATATTTTTGATGTTCATTGTTCTTTGATCTGTCTCAAAAAGCTGTTTTAAATTGAAATAGCAGCACACTTATTACAGTAAACAAAAATGCAGTTCTAAATGCCACATAACCCAGATATATGTATTTATTACATTGCATTGGCATGGTATATTGAAGCCTTAGCATGTCAAGACACCAGGTTTTATGTAAGAAATGACTTAAATTGTTGTCTTGAGTTGTATAAATAACCTTTTTTTTTAGTGCTTTTATTTTATGGAAAAGAGCATCTCTTTATGGGTTTGGACTTTCATTTTTGGGTAAACCATTTAAAAATCAATAAATATTCCTTTAAATCATCAAGTCATGAAAGAAACATGGTGTTGGAAATTCAGTGAACCAGTTTGACCTCAGCACACATCGTAAACAGTGAAATACTGCCAAGCAGAAACCGTGTCTCTACATCCCTGTCCTTATGCTGTATATCTCTCTATATAACCAGCGATCCCTCACTGGATCTCAACGTGAGGGATTTGCCATAGACCAGAGACAGATGTGCCGTGCCCTGTCCTCTCTTCCTCTCACTCTCTTCCCAGAGTCTGTTTGTTTAGCAGGATTACAGCCTGTCATCTCTAGGGATGGTGGTCGTGGCGCAAAGCGCTCGGCTCTTAAAGGGCCGGCGCGTAGGCAGGCAGTCGAGCCGAGGGGGCCCGTTCACGTAACCAGTGTGTCTCCGAATGGACTCCCACCGCGCTCGGCTCTGCAGGACCCCAATTCTCTCCCAGCCAGAGTGTTTCTCAACAGGCCTGAATGGAAAATGGATGTTGATTTGATCCAGAGCGTGCGATGACACCTCTGACACAGTCCTTGTGGGCTCTGTGATAAATATTTAAAGAGCGAGAGAAAGAAATGTTTGATTGGAAAGAGAAAGAATTATGTGGAGAAATGCTCACTGACTAAAAACAGAGGGGGATCGTGAGTGGGTGTGCGTTCAGAGGAAAGATGGAAGGCAAATGGCAGTCTACACGCTGTGCTGATTAGATATTCCTTTTGAAGGTAGGTGTGGTGTCAGGTTTGCTTTGAGAGGCTTTTCTACTCTTGATGTTTCTGGGGTAACAAAGACGTGTCGAAGAAGCATTCGCTGAGGTGAAGACTTTGTTACTCGCTTTCCTTTGGCACTTTGCAGGCAGCTGGCTGCTAATTTATTGAGCGTTGATGTTTGGCATCTTGTGGGCAGACATGTTTGACTAACATTATCTGCTGTGAAAGGTTCACGACATCTTTATTTATGCACGTGCACTGGCATTTTTGATGCGCTGTGAGAATATGTAAGAACAATAATGGAAACAACAAAAAAACATTGTTCTCAAAAAATCTCTCTCTTCTCTCAACAAAAACATTTCTATGCAATCCAATTGTAGTTTTTCATTTGAAAGGAATAGTTTGCCCAAAATGAAAATTCTATAATTTACTTAACAGAATGATTTTATTTTTCTGTGAAACACAAAAGGAGATTATTTTCTTTTTTTTCCCAAATAAATTTATTTAGATATCTTTTACATTTCATACTGAATGTCTTCCATCCTGCAATAAGGTAAAATAAAAACACCCATACGCTAAAGAGTGGCCTATACAACTCAAGACATGATAGCTTTATGCAATGCACAAACCCAAATGTACTGTAAGTCATTATTATTTATGTGTACTGAATGCCAATACTAAACTGCCATTGGTATTCCAATATCATAGCTAAACACAACATGCTAATTTGAATATTTAAAATGAAGAATGAAATTTGAGAGTTGCCACAGAGGGAAAGATATCAGTTAAAAGCAGTTGTGCAGCTTAATTATTTATTGTTTGTGGAAACCATAATACGCTTTTTTCTGGATTCTTTGATGAATATAAAGTTAAAAAGAATGTCATTTATTTAAAATAGATTTTTTGTTGTTATATTATATGCATAATATGCTGATATTAATGTATTTACCATCACGTTTAATCAGTTATGTAAATTTAAAATTATTATTAGTTATGACCTTACAGTCAAGAAGGTGATTTTAATCTACAAAGTACATTTTTGAGCTGTTTTCTTAAACACACACACACGTACACATACACAATGTAGGGCAGGACTTGATTTTGTCCATTGGGAATTGACTGGATCATTGTTCTTTGCTAATTGCTGCAATCTCGTGTGAGTGACAGGCTGCTGGAGGAGAGGGAATATTGCTCTTATCTTTAGGCCATAGAAGGAATGTAATGAAGATAGACTCATGCTAGATTCAAACAGGTTGTCTATACATACTGTAATCACCATCCTTCAGTATGTCAGAGCACATGACATTCTTATCAATTTCCAACATATCTGTGTTGGTCTGATTAAAGTCTACTTGATTAAACTAATTTCCAACAAAATTATTCATGTAGTCCCAATGCAAATGGATTAATTAAATTTACAAGGATTGCACGCATTAAAATGAACTTTAAAGAATTGTGTCAAATTAGCTCATTTTAATTAACCAAACTGCCCAAGCAGCAAAAATCCATTTTTCGAGTCAATGTGGATGGAAGCATCTTTACATCACGTGACTTCCTGTCCTTGTACTTCATTGACACCGTTTAGACTGTGTGCATCGCACAGCTGAAGAATGCGTTCGGGGAGAGAACTGACCACATAACCATCTGCCGTGGAGCACTCTGCTGCTTGTTTTGGCCCATCCGCATTCACAACACTTTGAGATCACATGACACCTCTCATAATAGACTGCATCTTCATATCCCTTAACACCCATAATTTTCCATAATGTGCCCGCAGTTGGAGTCATATTTGTGTCCATGCATACCTATTAGAATGCATGTACGGCTATATGTCTTAAAGCCATTTCCTGATTATTTGTCAGTCTGTGCAAAACTAAGTTGTGAGTTTGCATGCAAAACTGATATTAAAATCATAATAAATAATATAATTTAAATATTAAAGTAACAATAAATCATGGATGCATGCTCTTGCAAAGTATGAATTGAGCATGTATGCAGATTTGTGCCGTGTGTATGCCTGTGCATGTTTTATGGAATCAATGCTTGTGGTGTAAGTACTAGTAATCACTGCGGGTGAATGTAAATGCTTCATATATTTTCTGACTGGATCACCCGAGGCAGAAAAGAGTAGGTCATGCAAGCATTCTCTCCCTCTCTCCCTCTCTCTCTCTCTCTCTCTCTCTAAAGCACATACTCAGGCGCATTGTAAATGTCAGTACACTAAGTCAGAAAAGCCCCAAGCTTTACACCAACTGATTTTTGTTTAGAAGTCTTCCAGAAATAGCCTATTTGTGAAATTAGTTTCACCAAATTAGCCAGCACAATCACCATTCCGTTCACATTACATGTAGTGCAAATGTAGTGACCGAAAGTGTGATGTTCTACAGGTGCAGCCAGTACGTCAGAGTAGATATCAGAAAATATTGGCTGCTAGCAATTTACTTTCAATATGTCCTGTAATTTAGAAATAAAACACATTAAGACCACCAAAAAATTTAATTGTATCTTTAAAATGCATATCAGGAATGCATGATATTTCCGCACCATATTGGATATTAAAAATATTTAATTTTATTGTATTGCATCACTGAACATTGTGTGTGTTTGTTTGTGTGTATGTGTGTGTATATACATAAATATGCACATATTATACAGTATGCAATAAATACAAAAATACAAATACAATTTTATTAGAAATAAAAAAAAATAATAATAATTGTGCATTATCTATCATTCTTAATTAAGACATTAATTAATTTAAAATAAATACCAGCCAATGGTAAAACATGTACTGATAAAATATATGTGTGTGTGTGTCTGTTTGTAAAAAAGCAGAGTAATTAAAAAATAAAGAAAGAAATTAAACAAATTAAAAATAATATACTTGTATTGGATTTTAACTCAATTGATTTTTTTCTATTCTATTCGTTTTTGTATTTAGATTACCTTTGCTGTAATCGAATGCTTATACTTCTTGTAAAAACAAACAAACAAAAAAAAACACTAATAAATAGGCCTAGCTGTAGTAAAATGTAATCTTTAACAAATCTCAAAATCCATTTTTCATACTGCACATTATAATATTGTGATCCCTAAATTCACCTCTACATTCAGCATTTAAAATGATTTATGTAGTTTTCGGTGTTTAATTTGAAAGGTTAATTTATCTAGAGAAATGGCAGGCCTATAGAATACGAAAAAAAATTCTCAGCCAGAATGTGCACTGGTTCCTTGTAAAACAGCCCTCATCATCCCTGACTCCATCGCCTCCCAATCCTGTGATCCTACAACCTGCTTATGTGAGGTGAGCACCTACAATCCCCCAGTTTACTGCTCTGCACGGACACTACAGGGCCCTTTTCCTGTTCACACCTGTGCATGTATGCATGTTTGTTTAATACATCCCTATGACTCTGCCTCCTTTTAAACCTCATGCATCTCCTTTGTGCACCTCGTCGCTCATGCCAGCTGCTCTCTGAAAGCCACAGGAGTTCCCGTAGTTTCCACGCTTTAATTAGGCTCGGAGGGTCAACACACCTTCAGGTGCTATAGCGCGCTCACACATACTCGCGCACACATGTGCACTTTTCTTCTCACTGAAATTAGCTGTAATTCAGCTATATTTGTAATCCCAGCAGGCTATATTTTCATACTTTAATGAATTAAGGCAGGGGAATAATGAAGGGAAATAATGATCAAATACGGCTTCCTCCATATAGTACATGCGCATTTGGGTTTATTAAAAGCAGGAGTGCAGACAAAGGCAACATTATAGTGTCTATTTTTAATTGTGAGCTTGTGCCTCCCGTCTCTCAACATCTCTAGATTTCAAAATCAGCAAAACACCTCGTCTGCACCCAGTCCCACACATGCTCCAGCTGGAGAACCTGATAATTGGCATTTTGGTGTGTGTGTGTGAAAGGGCTTGCACAAATACTCATTTTTACTAGTCGACTACTTTTCTACAAAAGTAGTTGACTAGCAGTGTTTACCTCATGTAAATGGCTCGCAAAGCATCAGCTGCCTTTGCTGTTTCTGGTCCAACACTGTGCTGATGGAGTGTGTGTGAGTGAAAGGGCGTTTACGTCCATTATTAGCAAACTGCAAACTGCAAAAAAAAAAAGCTTCTAAGTATTTGTCTTTTTTTTCCAGCAAATAGATTTAAACATCCTCAAAACACATTGGCACTGACAAACCTCAGTGAAAAAAAAAGAAAAGTAAATTACTTTAAACAATGGAATTTATAATACCTGGAGAAACTAACGTTAGCATTCCCATTCATCTCAAGGGCAGTTAGCAACGGAAGATCGTCGTAAGTAGACAATTTGACACCTGCCATCTTTTTGCTCATAAAACCAGCTTCTGAGCCAATGACCTAGAAAGAATGAATGAATGAATGAATGAATAAATGTTAAGTTAACATTCAAATTACATTTTAAAATATAATAAAAATATGACTCTTTATGTATTTTTATGAAAAAAAAATTAAATAAAGATAAAAATACCCTAACTTTATAAAAAATATTTTTTATTATACATATATATTTATTTATAATTCAGTAAAATATAATCTTATAATATATAATCTTAAATATATTATAATATAAAACTATATATATATATATGTGTGTATAATTCAGCAAAATATAATCTTTAAATATAAAATTAAATATATTATGATTTATAATATAATATAACATAATACAGTAAAATATCAAATATTGCTAATGGAGAAAGATCCAAAATATGAAAACTCTTTCGTCATTTACTCATTGTCGTGTCTTTTGAACCCCATGACTTTCTTCCGTGAGACACAAATTTATTTATAATTTATTTATCTTTTATAATGATATAATTTATGTATAGTACACGTATAAGCTTTTTTTCCATTTAATGAAAGTAAATGATGAATTTAAAGATTTTCAGTGAACAGTGATTTAAATTGTCTGTTTCTCACACAAGTTAATGTATGACTTCTGAAGACTTGGAATATAGTGTGTGAGTCAAAAGGACTTTTTTGGACCATGACTTTCTGGTCTCCATCCACTTTCACTGAAAGGATGAAAGATTATGAAGAACTTCTCTTGTGGCTTTTCATAGAAGAAAGGAAATTATACAGTGTGAATGTATGATGATGAAATTGTCATTTTCAGGTGAACTATCCCTTTAAAGATAAAAGGTGACAAATTCCTCCCCTAATGGCACTCGTTCTGAAACGAATAAATCAACGGCGTCAAACCCGTTGCCAAAGTATGATTTATGCATTTCTCTCTCCCTGAGCATCTTCCACGCCATCCATCATATTCGGCAAAATCCCAGAGAACACGGGTTAAATCATCTTCACCTCATCTCTCCTTACGCATCTGGAGTGTGGTGAGGGGGTGGGACATCTCTGAAGTTGAATAATAATCGAAATGTCATTAATCATTAGTCCACACTCCGTCTCTTTCTCTCAGAAAGTCTAGAAAGGTGCGTCTTGCCTGTCTGGCGTGGATGTCGCTCCCCGTCATTTCCCAGTACACCCACATGTTTATTGTTGACTGGCTGTGTGTCTCCATTCGTGGCGGGAGCCTTGGTGACTGTGCACATGAGCGCTCTCTTGCACGTCACACGGAAATATCCATCCTCCCCAAGGCCTTCAGCAGCTTGAGGGTTTGACACCGAGATGTATGGGATGTTCCGCTTGGCCCGCTGTTCCTGAACTGTACATGCGAAAAGTCAGTCGCTGAAGGCATTGCTGTAGATTCCATGTAGCTTCTTCTTGATGGCGCCGCTCTGGATTCTCATTGGATGAGCCTAATTCAAAGCTGCTGTTAAAGAACAGATACACGCACACATACGAACGCACAATTCTGAATAAACATGGGAAAAATTGGTAACAGCTCCATCACAATTACTATTTATTTCTTCAATTTTGTTCATTTTAAACATTTGAATATATTTGGTACAGTATGAAATACTAATTATAGTGTCTATTGTAATAATAATAGTGCCTATTATCTTATAAAACGACGGTTTCTCATCTCTACACATGGAAATGCGGACAGGGCATCATTGAGTATTTTATAGGAATTTATAGAAGAATTACATCGTGTTTTTGATCATACTGCTTAAAAAAATAAACAATTAGTAATGATTTGACCTAGAAATATATGATTCCAATTATATATGTTTTGTCTATGCTCTTACTTTGTATATTTATAGGATATTTATATGAGAATTGCTTTAGCCTTAGCATCCTATAAAAATTATATGTCTCATTCTATGACACTGTAAATATAATTAAAAAATGTTTTTAAATACTTCAATGCTAAGCTAAAATGCTATTTAACACTGTGATTATATTTTATGATTAACCCTATCAAGAAAAATCCTGAACAAAAAGCTACAAAAACTATATGCTTAAAGGAACACTCCACTTTTTTTTGAAAATAGGCTTATTCTCAACTCCCCCAGAGTTAAAAAGTTGAGTTTTGCCATCCATTCAGCCGATCTCCGGGTCTGGCGATAGCACTTTTAGCATAGCTTAGCATAGATGTGAGAATGAGCCTATTTTCAAAAAAAGTGGAGTGTTCCTTTAATGAGCATTTTTGCATTGTGCTCATGTTTTCATTAATGCAAGTATATTTTGTTACAATGGCAGATTTTTATTCACTTGTAGGCTACACTAAATAAATAAACAAAACTCAATTAAAATGAAAATAACAAATAACAATAAAAGTGTAAAAAAAAAAAAAATCTAGAAGTAATCCAAAGTATTAAAATAGTAGTCCTTTGCATGATGCTAATCTGCGGTGATTGGTCCGATTTCATTTCCATTTCATAATAAAAGCAGTGTTTGTGAGTGCAGTGCTGCTTTGTTACCAGGGCCTAGTGGCAAAGAATGAATTTGGATTTTCATTTCAAGCGGGCGGGCAATATGCTAATATTTCATGTCAACATCAACATGAAACGGCTTGGGATTCGACTTGTTTCAACGATTCAGAGACGACCCTTTCTTTTGAGAGCTAATATACGGTGCTCTTTCAGATTTAAAGTTGCGTGAACCGGAAGTTTGCGACCGATTTTACTTCTGTATTGTGACATACTTCTGAAAGAAACAGAATATTGAATGAGGAAAATAGAGGCTGTGGCTTGTTTTTTCTGATGCAAACTGATTGGATGTAGTAAAGTAGGCGTTTCATTCAGAAACTAACACAGTTGGAGGGGTGTGGTTAAGGATGTCATGCTCGTGCCCAAGCCCTCAAACTGATGTCATCAGAGAAAGCCCATCATTTTAGAGGGGAGGAGCATTCTCAGATTTGGATTAAAGATTATGAAGGCAAACAATTTATTTTATTTTTTTCGTGCATTGACTTGCACTGATGTAATTATTCACCACAAAAATAGCAATGTGCGCTAACAAAATAAATACAGTCAACTTTGATTTCATGCATACTTTAATACTTTGCAGGATGTTTTAATTCACTTAGAGCTGTGTTACACACTGCATAAAAGGTAGCCTAATTTACAAAAATCCATAATGGGGCACTTTAAAACTTTGACTTATCTTGAAAAAGGTTGTTGATAGCAAGTGGCTAAATGGGACTACAGAGGCAGTCAGGGACATTAAACATCACTCCGAACAGGTAAGCTCATCTACATACTAATTGGCTTTTACAGCCTTATTGTGTTTATAATTGCGTTCTTGCAAACTACTCTTTCAGGGAAGATGTTTTTCTGTTGTTTCAACAAAAGTTGCAAGAGGTGATGCTGTAGTCATGTGAAGGACAGTGATTTATTTCATTTAAGCCTACAGTATGTTTAGCTTTTACTTCTGATTATTGCATTTTGACTTCTGAACTTTGTGTTCATTTGTGATATTTTGCGAACAAAAGATAATAATTTGTTGGTCACAATGTTTATTTTCAGAAATTATCCAAAAGCCATTGGAAAAATTAAGATTTTGACTATGGAACCAGGATGGTCTACAGAAACCTCTATTTACCAATTGCTCCACTTCAGAGTGTCGTGACTGCTGCCGCCCATCATGTTCTCCAGTAAGTGCTCTGTGAATATGTGAGGATCATTAGTTCAAAAGAAAATTCAGCAACAGGTGTGCTCGAGTAAAAAGAGTGACCTTGAATTTACATTTGAAAGATTCTGGCAATACTATTGAAAACAACCTCAGAAGGTTTTAAGCCGGACTCTTCAGAGAGTCTCTTCAGAGTGGCATTGCCTTGTGATGACACAGTGCTGTGTTTAGCAGTCATCCAACCCCTTTTTTAGGTAAAGAAACCCAGGTGTGTGAAATTTAGCCCCAGTCCAGAACTGCTAATTCTGGAAGCTATTGTGGTGCACGGCATAAAGAAGCTTGCTTAGGGAAACCCAAAACTGCAGGCCGCTCCTGTTGTTCTTATGCAGCATATTCACTGTGATAAATTTAGTGCATCCAACCTTTTTTTGACATAAAGTGCAATTTTTAGTTGACATATCCAAAATGATAAAATGCACAGTCCCCATTGAAATTATTAAATAAAATAAAAATAAAAAATTACTAGCAGTAAGATTCCATCATTTACCTACTGGTTTGAAAATGAAAACAACATAAAAATTAACCACAGTACATTATTACTGTGACTGTAAGTGGGTCTCAGTCATGATCTCTAGGATATTAGTGACATCACAAATGCAATAAACATGAAGTAAAATATTTCATAAAATGGATAGTTCCGGTCCTTGATTCTGATTGGTTGAGCCACGTTCGAAGCCATTGTAAATTACATCTTTGTTTACTTTGTGTGTTGCCTGGCAACCACTTTGTTCCAACCAAGCGGCAACCTCCAAAGCCAATAGAAGGCAAGCCTGCAACCATTAGCTGAA
>SCHK01373036.1:0-22881 GCA_004124795.1 Poropuntius huangchuchieni | reverse complement strand
AAAAAAACATCCTGTTGGTAAAACATTTGTGGGAAACCTGAGGGAAACTATATTGAACGCAAATTATCTAGATGATAAAAATACATAAATCTAGATTTTGTTTACTGGAATATAACCAATCATTTTTTTTGAATGAAATAAACCCTCTAGAAAAGTACTGCAAAATGCTAAAAACCCACACAAAATGCGGCGAATTGCTAGTAACAACAAATTTTGACTATAACATTATCAAACAGATAAGATACGCATTCAGAAAAAACAAAAACAATTGTAAATAAAAATATAAATGCATTTCATCACTTGCTTACCGATGGACCCTCTGCAGTGAATGGGTGCCATCAAAATTCAAGCTGCTAAAAACATCATAAAGTAATTGACTCGACTTCAGTCCAACAATTAGCGTCTTGTGAAGCGAAAAACATTAAGTTGTTTTTAATTTCAATTTTTTGTTTTCAGCTATAATATGCATCCTATATCCATAATATTATGTTATATGTTGTCCAATCTGAATCAGGAGAGAAATAGTATGGAAACGCTATTATGGATTATGGACTCCATAATAACAAATACAATATGTAATCTGGCTAGAAGTGACAGTTAAAACACCCTAATGTACAATTTTTCACTTCAAAATATGTTAATTGATGGTCTGGAGTCATATTTTTGGCCTGAGGGTCAGTACATTTTAAGCAAATTTTCATTTTTGGGTGAACTATTTAGGGTGAAAATAAAGCTTCCAAAAGAGCAATGCCACAGAAGAACCATTTTTGGTCCCTCAAGAGCCTTTCAGTGCAAATTTCCTTAAAAAAAAAAACTGTGAAGAAAATGTTTTCCACTATAAATAACCTTTTTGTAGAATGGAAGGGTTCCACAGACATTGTTCTTCATACAACCATAAATGCTATTAAAGAGCCTTTATGTGAGTGTAAGCCCTTGCAAATTCACAATACCCACAACAATTCAGAAAGCTGCAGTCAAGCATGTAGGAAGGCATCTTTTCAACCTGTCACTTTCAGATGTCTGCCATTTCTCTCAAAACAGCCTCTAACCCTGAGGCACTCTATTTACATGAGAACTACTGAAGTGATCAAGAGGGATTACCCCCGATTGGCTAATCCATCTGGAAACATGGATAATCGTGTTTCTAGACATGCCCGGCCTGAGCCTGGTATCACTGGGATTTCATTGTAGGATCCCAATGGTGGGATGCATCACTGGGACACAGTATGACACAACCACAGCACCAAAACCTTTTAGTTAAAATTAGACAACATGTTGAATTAACAAGGAAAAGTCCCAAGAATAGATCTGTCCAAGACAAAAATACTGATCCATGCACACTCATGCAGTTTAGAGTACTAATAGTAGGCATGAATCTCATGTGCTTCTAGGTCTTGGAAAACAATAAACAGTGGCGGCTGCTGAGGAACCGCAGTGGTCAGTCAGGCTACGTTCCGTGTAATGTGCTAGAAGAGGTCAAACCAGGAGAGCAGGAGTACAACCGTGCTGCTCTTTTCAACAGCCAGGTTAGCATACAGTCCAAAAAACCTCACAGTAACCTTGTTTATCACACAGTCTGGTTTATTATTTGCATTCTACAAGGCACACTTCATGAATATGGTACTTCAGTGTCTTATTACTTCTAATTACTTAAAAGAGTAATTGGAAATGCTATATTGGTCATACTATAGGATCTTTCAGGTTTTGTTATCCTGTTAAACAATAGCTCAGTCCAATCAATGCACTGTATTTCTAGCCCTTAGAGTTGCATTTACATTCCTGTCAAATATTAAACATGGCACACCCCTAAATAAGGATTATAGTTCTATGAATTACATGCAATCTGTATTGATCCCAATTTACACAGAAAGGAAAAGTTTATGCTAAAAAGATGTACAACAACTTGATTTAAATATGCCCAACACTATTTCAGCTCATTAAGTTTAGCATTAGTGGTACAAATGCAATGTCTTATGTAGTGAAGTCTAGTAGATATGTTAGATGAATTGACATCAGGTGATTTTGGCCTATTCTTTTTTTAATGTAATTTTATTTCTATTTATTTATTATTTTCTGTTTTTTAACTTTATTTTCTATTTATTTATTTATTTTGTTTTATTTTTTTACATGTTTAGTGCTAGAAAACGACATAGAAATATTAAGGTGTATATTTAGAAAGGTCCCAGTATTGCTTACAGGGTAGAAAAATTGCACACCTCATGGAAAATGAATAGAAATAGGTTAATATAATATATCAGAGCATTTTCTCAAGGTTAAGCACTTTCTTTCACTAACCACTTGTGGAAAAGGAGAAAATACTTCATTTAAAACTCTTCTTTGTACCCTATTCATGGAAAGTGCACACATATATTCTCCCACTCTACATGGCAGGCGTTGACTCTTTCTTTTTCTGCCCCTCTGTTTTTCCCTGTCTTTTGTTCTATCTCTACAGGCTGTGAATCCTTACAAAGGTACCTCCGCTGGCCCTGTAAATCACGCCGAGGTTTTGGAGATGAATAAATCCTCCAGGGATAAAGATAGTACGTACCTCTTATCTGCTCGCTGTATTTGCTGTGAGATGGAGAGCGGGGAGAGTCTGCCGAAAAAATGCAGAGAAGTGGGAAATGAATTTGGTGTGAGAGTGCTCTTATGTACATAGATTGCAGATTCCCACCAGAGCTCATTGCTCCTGTCTTGGGCAATCTTATTCACTGTGTCTCTGTCCCAGTGCTTGTTTCTCTGTCTCTTGCTACTTCTGTCTATTTCTCTAGACCGCAACCAACAGAAGGAGGTAAATGATGAACTGCTGAAGAGGATAACCGACAATAAGGCCCAGCCCCCAGCTCGAAACTTTCGGGTGGAGCGCTCGACTACATCCATGCCCATCACACTTGATTCCCAGCCCTTCGAGGTCCACGCTTGGCTCAATGCAAAGGGCTTCTCTAGACCGTGAGTGACATGAGAGCTGCGACATGTGACACTTTCAGTGATATATATGGGTGGTGTAACCTAATGGTTAAACATATTGGCTATTAGCTGAGGTTACAAGTTCAAACCCCACAGGCGATGAACCATGTACCCTTGAGGAAGGTGATAAAGATGTACTGTAAACATACATAATAATATGTACAGTATAAGAATGTCACATTATCTTCCAAACATCTATTTTTAATAAAAATAAACACTTACCACTGGCTTTAACCTAAACGCTTATCTCTAATGAACCCAATTTACACATACTGTAAAAAATAAATTCTTGACAAAAGTTAAATACAAGGCAACTTAACGCATCTCGACTATAATAATTGTACTCAGTAACACTACTATGATTTGTCAATTTTTGATAATTCAGCCAACATATTAATCAAGACAAAAGCAGATTTAGTAACAGAATAAAATAACTGTAGAAATCAAAATTGCCTTGATCTTTTGACAAAAATAATTCTGTAGTTTTCAGAACTCAAAACTTTCTAGTTAGTCTAAAAAACAGCTTATATTGGAGCCAATCTGCTAAAATGACAGCTTTCAGAATGTACAACTCCACCTGAACACCGCCTCCACAGAAGATGATCAACGGCTGCTTCTACATCACTGCCTGTTTAGCCCCGCCCATCGATTCTACTTCACTGCCTGTTTAGCCCCGCCCACCGATACTACATCACTGCCTGTTTAGCCCTGCCCACCAAAAATGATCAACTTTATTTGATGAACTTTATTATTAATGAAGTTACAGGCCACGTCAGTATTTACTTCCAAGTCTACAATCCGCCACAACTATTCAAACAGCATTCAGATGAGGAGGGTTAAAAATAGGACACAAAATAGCCTATTACTTCTAAACCATGATGTTTTTTGATGGAAAAATCTTGATAATATTATAAGTGGATCAGTACAATATAAAAAACAAAGACAGTTCATGATCCAACAACATTTGGGGTAATTCTGTAGGTCTGACATGGGTTTTATGTAATTTCAAGAAAAAGAAAAAACATTTTTGAGACTCAAAAGGTTTTTACGAGTCAGAATGGATGGATGTTTGTGCTGAAAAGAATGACAGTGACTCCATTGAAATATTCACACCATTATTTTAGCTCATTTAGTGCCTGGAATCTGTATCAAAAAAGTTGCACACCTGTTTAGTGAATTTGCCACAGCATATTTTCATAGTATATGAAGCAGTACATCTCAGACGATTAAATAAAATTGTATTCCTCATGAAATGACTCCTTTAAAAAAAGAAGAAGGATATGATGTAATATTCTCTCCACGTTCCAGGGTGGTGGAATGTCTTGGTATTCTGAACGGGGCTCAACTATTTTCCCTCAGTAAGGATGAGCTGAAAGCCGTGTGCGGAGATGAGGGTTCCCGTGTGTTCAGTCAGATCACTGTGCAGAAAGCTCAAACAGAGGTCTGTCACAGAGCTATTTTACTGAATTTGCGCAGATTAAACATTCAAATACAGTCCAAAAGTGAGTTTTAATGTCTTTCTTTTTCTCAGAGGGGTCGTGGGGATACAGAACTACAGGAGATCATGAGGCGACGACAACAGGAGGTGGAGGGCTCAGCCTGGGAATGATTACAGTCAATCAGGCCATCACATTTTCTTCAACGCTCTTGTTCACCCATACAATCAACAGCAACCCAGAGGAATTCAGAACAGATGGACTAAACAACTCCAGTCATTAGTGAAGCCCAGTCCAGCCTATTTCCTTTATGACCCATACAAAGTAGTGCTTAACGCTCATGCTTAAACTGATGAACATGAATGCATTGGGAGTGAAGTCTTTAACCTCCATTTATAGAGAGGAAAATGATTTTGACAGAAGGCATTGACTTATGATTGGTGCTGTTAAAGGAATAGTTCATCGAAAAAAAGAGAAAATTATGGCGTTGTGTATTCAATCTCATGTCATTTCAAAACCCATTTGCAGTTATTTTTATGTATAACCTCCTTTTTTCATAAAATGCCAAAAGTGGCAATGTCTGTCAAGTCATTATTCACTAGCTTTCAAATCAACTAGGCTCTGCTCAGAATCAGCACACCTCGTCAAATGTCAATGCTTCTGAGGGCGAGTAAATAATGACATTGATTAATTTTCATTTTGGGGTAAAATATTCCTTTAAACTAAGACATTCGAAACAAGTCCCATCTGTTTCTGCATAAATAATAAATGGATAAATATAAAAAAGAAAATGATATTAAGTAATGCAGTGAAGTATTGTAATCTATTTTCACATACTTAATTTGGCTAAATGACTACTAGAATATTAATTTAAACAATGTGTTGTTATTTATTTTTTCGATTTCTTCAGTACGCTCATGCTTCACACTTCATTAATGCAAATCAGATCATGTTTATTCATGTTTATGGATGATTAGTGCAGACTATCATTTTTTTTTCTCTCATACTTCATAATAAGAGAAATGAGAGCACATAGATGTATTGTGAAACATTACTTGTCTGTACTTTTGAATTATAATTCTGAATAGAGTTTGTCATTAAATAACAAAAATGAAAAAATAAACTATGCAAGCACATGGTTAGATTAGTACTTTTGTAACTGATTGAAAAAATGTTCACATTGTAATTGTGTAAGTGCCAGATGTTATTGTACTATTGCTTTTCACTTTTTACAATTTCTGGTGCTCTTCTTGCTCAGTGTTGTCTATAAAGCCCCCTTTCAGCCCTGTGGAAACCATAAGGCTGAATCTGTAACCGCTTCACTGACTGACAGCTTTGCTACTTGCCCTCACAGGGGGCACATAACAGTGGCTTTCAGTTTGTCTTGTTGCTTTATTTCTGGAATAGATTGTGAACGCATCAGCGAGTATTGTGCTGTGTTCAGGATGAGTGAGAATGACCTCCATCTCTCCCTTTGTATGCACTGTCATAACGCCTCCCAGCCTTAAGAGAGGGTGGATGGGGCTGCGTATTGTCACTATGATTCATGGCATGAATCAATGCCTAATGATGGGATTTACAGAGAGGAACATCAAAGAAAAGATACTGGAGATTTGCAGTGCAGCGGAACTATTGTTATTCGCGTCCATTTTTTGTGAGGATTTTCTATAGGCCTCTCTATCTTCCATATATCATGGATTGTGGTCATGTACATTCAAATTTACAAATATCGCCAGGCTGAGGAGATACAAAAAGTATAATTACATCACCATAGTCTCAAATAGGTAAATAAAACTGACATACAATGCACAGAGCACTAGGGAGGACTGATTCCTAAACTAATCTTTTATTTTCTTTTAATCAGGCATACAGCATGACCAATAATCTATTTCATTTTTTAAAACCAGATTATAGGTAATGTTTATAACATTTAGCTTTTATTTGCCCTCAAGGAGTTTCCCTTATTTATCAAACTGATGTTAAGGTCCATCCACAGCATAAAAATCATTGCAACAACGTCTTTCACCATGAGGTTGGAGAATGGATTTCAACGTGACAAATATACCAGTAATATCAATAATAAATAAATAACAAAAACATGAACTATAAACAAGTACTAATAAATTGTTTAATAAAGAAAGTGACCTCCTTTGCCTTCCTAACTGGAACATTGTAGTCTAATAAGAAGAACAGTAAACAATTTATTAGTACTTGTTAAATTTGTAGCTTGTTCCCAAAAGTTTAATGGGCTTTTTGTCTTTCAGCAGGTTTTTGTAAAATATTTCATGTCTTTGTTCATTTTGTTTTTTTAATGACTTTACTGGACACACACACACACACACACACACACACACTAACATTTACTTAGCTCTTAATGAATACATCTCGTTTTCATATATAGCTTGTTATAAAGACTATAACTTAATCCTATCTTATACCCTAAAGGCTGGAATACACTGGGCATTTTTGCCAGATTATTGTCAGAGCCAGTCTGCAGTTACTCTCCAAGTTGACAGATTTCACAGAAAATCACATAATGTCTGATTTGCAGATTTTTTTTTAGCTTTAAATTGGGATTTCATCCAGTCGGAGGATATCAAACATGTTCGATATTTTGAGCTGATTTTAGAACATATTGTTTCCATTTGTCACATGGCACCTAGCAATGCGACACATGTTTCTGCAGCCATTTGTTGTGTTCGTAATGACTTTAAAAGTCTGTGATCCTCAGTCATTCAGTGTATGATGCCCAGTTTTCTGTAATTATTTACAAAGTTGGCAAGTGTATGATGCGTAATGTTTTAAAATCTGCTTAGATTTTAAAACTCATGCAATGTGTTCCAACCTTAACCCTAATAGGAAACTTTCTGCATTTTAAAAATAAAAATAAAAAACTTTATTTGTTTTATTTTATACCAGTTTTACAAAGGGAACATCCCCAAAAGGAGTTTTTGTGAAGTTTTGTTAGATTTAACTAACTTCTGTTTTACACACACACATTGGGGCTTTGTGTTTTCTAAGTGTTAGGATTAACAGGATTTTATACTGTACAAACTTTATATTCTATCCTCTAAATCCTTACTCTACTTCTAAACCTAACCCTTACACAAAATATTCAGCATTTTTACATTCTCAAATAAATGAATAAACTGTGAATTAGCTGTGCCAAACGCAAAATGTAGAAATTAGACACAAAATATCCACCAAAAAAGACTCAACACATTACTGGCTGAAGTGCATATCTGACGACTTGGTGAAGTCATTTACAACCCAGTAGAGAAGATGGCAAAAACAAGCCTGAAAATGAGAAAACCAGAATCAAATCATGCATAATTCATGAAACGTATAAAGGCCAAGAAAAATAAGGCAAACACAGCCCTGATCTGTTCATTTACAGTCAATTATAACTAACTAACATGAAATGAGTGAGTCGTCACGATTACTTTGGTACTTTGGTGGAGACAACTGCCATAACTTCTGACAGATCTGGCATTTGGGGGCATGTTAGTTTGTGTTTGTGTGCAAGCAGGAGGGTGAAAAGTTTTTCTGGACAGACAGATAATACACAATATCAGTCACACCCGCACTGTCAACGCTGTGGGAGCCTGACGACTCCAAACTTCTTCTCATTTCACTCTGTGCACCACCCAGTGGGCAGTCACTTAAAATAGAAGACAATAACATGCATGGAGGCCCCTTTGAGGTGGCAGTAAAAGCGTGTCTGATGGAGCCGTATGCTTGCAGATAAAAGCCGTCTAATGCGGGTTCTGCTTTGCAGAACATACGGCTGCGTAATCGATAAACTATCGAACCGCATATCTAATGTACAGTTATCTGAACATCCTCCAGAATTTTGCAGGATGCAATGGCAGTGTAATTTAGCTGCAGCGCTTCATCCAGAACATAAATCTTAATCTAAACTGAGATGTTATAAGCGATCTGCCACTTTAAGATGCCTGAAGTGACACGGATGATTAGGCGAAAAGGGAACAACATGACAATGCGCATATAGCATCTCTCTAAGCTCTTGCCAAGATTCCTAATTCCCTGTGTTTGTTCACAAGGATTAGTGGGTGCTCGGCGCTCTGTACCGACTCATCGAGTGCTCCCACTAATTCTTATCCAACCATGACAAAAGGCGGACAAATTTCTCGAATGACTCTACTGTTAGTCTTGCATGATTTAGATTCACTCCGCGCCGCCTGGTTACTCAAAGGTGAGGGGAACCACGTTATTAGCCAGTTATTCCGCAAATGACATTTTCTCCCGCCTTACAGACATTTGAGATTTACACTCTAATTGCGACTAACTAGACAAGTGCCCTTTCTTTTGGCTTGACCTCACTGGCATTAATAGTTCAGATTAAATCAAATGTCATTCCACACTTAGGTAATTGAATTATATCTCTGTGTTCCCCCTGACATCTGCAGTGATTCATTTTCTTTCCCCCTTTTGTAAATCACCCGGGACTTCAATTTAGATTTGTGTCTCCCTGTTTTCGTCGAGCGGAGGGAGAGGGATCGATCCGGTCACCCCCCTCAGCATCTGAGAGGGTCTTACCGCTCGCACGGCACGATCGATTTACAGTGTGGAAAGCTGTTTCTTTTTTAATCCGTCGAGAAACAAACCATGAACGGTCACCGGGCGTAGAGTTCATGCGCGTGTGTGACACTGACAGTGAGGACTGAACAATATGTGAGAGGGCTGATGGCCATTTAGCTCAAGGCTAATGTATAAGGATAGCCATTTAATCCTTCAGAACAGAGACAGATCAAGTTAATGCATCCTGTCACATCCTCTCTGCCTCAAGACAACTCGGCTCAATGTAAAAAAGGCCCTCAGCAAACTCCATTCAGAGGATATCATGAGAATACTGGCCCTCTATTGTTTCCAAACAGCTGCAATCTAATCTGACGATGTCTGTTGACAAAGGGTTTTTGTTTATTTTTGAATAATTTTGTCAAAAAGAGCGATTTAATTCAGAAATATGAAAAAAAAGAACATCAAAAACATCAACAAATTTAACTATGGTTTTTAGATATATATATAGAGAGAGAGAGAGAGAGAGAGATATGCATAATGTCTGCCTAGCATAGCATAGTTGTGAAAATGGCATTGCTATAATTTAGTGCATATAATGCCATATCCTATAAGAGGTCTCTAAACTGTGGAAAAAAATAACAATCAAATGATTAAAGTATGAAGACTGTGTATGCATCAATACACTCTTTATACTGTACGCGATTTTTTGAAGGAAGCTTAGCTTTCCACAACAAGAACTGTTTTTTGATGTTCTACTTTATGTTGATAAATCTTTTATTATCTGAATTTCAATTATAAATTCCAAAAAATTAAACCATTTAAATTATAGATTTAAACTCTAAATTCTAAGTAGACTCTTGTGTCCTTTCTACAAGAAAAACACGGCTGACCCAAGCCAATGCCTGTGATAACAGCTCTAGCATGTGTCACTGCCGCGAGTCCCTCAGATCCGTACAAAGGTTTGAGTAAGGACTGCATTGAGTGGCTGTTGTAATTCTCAGAGAGACAGGCCTGCAATCTCCAGTTTCCCAGACACAAATCCTGCTTATCTGCCGAGGGGAATCCTCCCCTCCAGTCCCTCTCTACGGTCCAATCCCACGAGTTCCACCAGCTAAGCGCAACCATCCAAGGGGACAAAAAGCATACAGTTATATCACACAGTTGCCAAAAACTGACCAATGAAAATACATGTTTTGGAAATTATCTTTGGATTTGAGTCTTCAGTAAGTTACTGTACGAAGCAGATGACGATGCATTCATAACAGTGTTGACTTCACAGCTTCCAGCTTGTTCCACGAGAGCTTCTTAAAAACCTTACATGGGCAGAATCTGTAATTTATGGTGTCAGCCACTACAGGTTTCAGAATGCATAATGCAAACATGCCATATCTTTGGTACAAAAGATCTGAGCCACATTGAAAAGACACAGCTTGGTCTGCCTAAACTCTTTCCCCATCCCAGAGGACTAACGGAGGGTGCCAGGAGATGAGAATCTGGATTTTGTTCATCACTTGCAGATGGTGGCCCATAATGAGTTTCTGGCCAAACAGGACATGGTAGATTTAAACAGCTCAGAAAAGCGTTCCCTAAGCAGGACAGCCTGCCAGATTGCAAAGATGTTGAGTGGGAGCTCTTAGCCATTGCATGTTGGCACACCAGGAATTTGCATTTTGTCACAAAAACATAATCTAATTGTGTAAATATCAGATAGCACTGACAGCAACATCCATCTTATACTCATGTAATTTTTTTTTATAGTAGCTGATTTAATTCCCGCTCTTACGGCTTTCTCACACTGAATATGCAAATTGGCACCGTTAGTCGTATTTGCGTAAATGTGAGGTAATCATTTGAGAGAAAGTGTCATGATGACGTCCATTGAAAGCTCGTTCATTTTATTTGCTTTGACAACGTGAAACTGCATTGTTGTCTCTCTGAATCATTCCATAATCGAATTCATTCGAATGCACATCACTCAACAACTTGACATACACCGATTATTGATTCTACACAACGTCTGCTCTGCATGAAGGACTACCTTCAAATTAACAAGATCTCAAAACATATATCATCCCGCAGTCCGTTTGAATTTATCGCACCTCACTAAATCCAAATCAGGTTTCTCAATTTGTTCTCAAGGACTGATGGATTATTAAAAATGAACAGGCATAAATTATAAAAACGCTTCATGGATTTTCATGGGATGGGCTTTGATGACAAATGTTCTAGCGTGTGATGATTATGACGAACTGGCAAAATATCATAATTCACACCACCTCCTCAAATCTCACCCCTAATGATTTAAGTGATGATATGTCATCTTAAAGCACTGAGGTGGCTGACGCACATGACAGCCCTTGTTCATTAGGTCTGATAAAATGTCCCACACCCGGGGTAAAATTAAGCTCATTTCATGGATAATACAGGCCCATGATTGCCTCACCGTATCGGTGTTTTTGTTTTCCACATCTCGCTCTGAAATACAACACGGAGGTGGCGTTACGGCGAGAGTCTTTTCTCGCAAGTATTATTTTCATATGATTTCATGTTGATGTCAAAAGAAATATGAGGTTTATTAGTTTCCTGGTGCTTTGTGTGCTTCATTATTTTGCCGTGACAGTTTAGTCTGGAGGAGGGAGGGGGGTGTTTTTCATTAAACGCTTGTATCGTCTCAGATGCTAATGGCAAACGTGGGGAGAGCAGGAAATTAAAACCTACATCAATACGTGAGAGGCCTTCCACAGTAACACATTCTCAGCCAGACTCTCAATTCATTATATGCTACAGCGCAAAAAACATAGACTGCCGTATGTTTTTCCTATTCTGTTTTTCTCGATAAGAGACAAAATCCGCTGTGCGCAAACCTAGTGTCTTGTGTCTGTCACCGAGGATATTTCAGCAGGAAGACTGATGGTATTCAGTGGTAATGTAAAGCTTTCGCAAACTATTCGCAATCCAAACATTCATCAACTCACCTCTGCCTTTTTTTCCTTTTTCATTACAGCTGATAGGAGAAGGAACACAAAACACATTTGGGCCCTCTGCGCTCCATAAAGAATATAATCAATTCTTTATTATTGCATTCGGGAGGCTTGAGGGCTGTCAAGCTGGGGAAAATGATATTGCTGGAGACTAAGAGAAGATAAATTCACGCGTGGAGCTTTGCTAATGGCGAATGCGATCAGGCACTGTCCGGTTTGTCTGAGTCACGTTACTGATGATAAATGACAGGCCGACGATGACCCGCGGTGCGTCCCGAGATGACAACGTGACAACGTTCAACCGCAGCATGATAGCAAGAACAGATATCAAACCTCTTTCCTCTGTCGAGATCCCCTGGGTTCTCAGAAAACGCACATTAACCAGCCCTCCAGACAGGTGGTAAATCCTCTTGACGTGTTTATACTTATTTTATAGCCACAACAACCACATTAAAGGATGGCAGCTGGAGAGCCAGTATTTCAGCAGGTCTGCCTATGTTTGTGTGATGACGGTCTCCATAGTGACCTGAGAGGTAGCATCTTTGAGAGGAAGTTGCCAGAGACAATGAAGCAACAAACATCAAAGCAAACTAGCATTTGCACATCATGTAGGAAATAATCAAGCAGTGTCTGGAGACATGTTCACACTGCTATCAATAATTCATCGAACTCGGCTTTATAATAACTGACAGCTCCTCTGTTCTCCCGCATGCTTTCTGGTAATTTCCCCTTTTTCATCTGCAAAGCTGAGCGATGGCTCAGCACAAAAGAATCAATATACCAGAAAACAAGGAATTCTGACAATTTTATAGCTGCGCTAAACTAATCTCGGACTGGGAGTCGTTCCATTAAACTCCAATATGACTCCTCCAGGCCCAACTTCTGTCATCAAACGCTAAACATTAATTGGTTTATCAAAGGTTAATTGCTCAATAGATACTAGGCAGTTGGAGTTTAATTGTGCCATTAAATGTTCTCACTAGAGCCCTAGGTTCGGGTAATGGATTTTGTCATTTGAATGAAAATATTATTTGGTGGCAGCTGGACTGATAAGAGTGTTGAGCATTTGACAGGTCCATGCCCTCTCACACAGTGTCTGTCACACAGGGACAATGCACAGAAGCGCATGAGTACACATGCTCGCTGCAAACAGTGATCGTATTTAGCTATGCTTTGTAAATCTAAATGACTCATTCTTCACTGTGGCAGACTTGTCTTTCTGTGCCGGATTTTATGAATGCATTTGCGTCTGCCATTAGGGTGTAACACATCAAAAACGGGATGAGGAAATTGCATGAGCCACGCTTGGGCAAAATTCTGAATTGAGCTAGCGCCATTTTCGGTTCATGAGTGTGAATTTGAATTACAGCGGCCATGCTGACAGGAAGCTGAATTGGAAAGACAGGAAAGGGATTTACTGAATTGCAACTTAAAGAAATTCAACACAAGTAAGGCATTCGGGGAAACAAAGTGGTTCTCTGCCCATGTTGAGAAAAGTTAACTTTGTCAACGCTGAAATTCTGTCTCGACCAATATTCAAATAAAAAATTTGCTTGATTCGAAATCTGCATTATTTGCTCCCTCAATTTCTGAGTTTCAGTTCTGAGTACTGCGCTGTCCTGGCATGGCCACTTATATGGAAAAAAATGACCAAAATATAAGAAACAAGAAAGATCATGTGAGTTTCACCATTTAGAAGTATTACCCTGTATTCACTTTAAGAGATATTCATCACATCATGGCTTGTGCATAATATATGCATTTTTGTGTGTTTAGCCTAACAGTATGTACATTTCTGAACCTGTTTTGTTTCAATATACCTTCTCTGGGAATTTAACTACTAATTGTGGCTTTGACACCACAATGCTTTACCCGTTGAGCTATAGGAACAGAAATCCACATGGATCATTGTTGTACCAACAATATCTCTCATTTTTTACCCCCCAGTTTCTTTAACGATCACTAGGTCATTCTCAGCACAATTATTTCAAATAATTGACCTTGAATTGTTGCTTCCAAACAACGATTCTTCCCTTCCATGCTTAATTAATCAGGACATCCACAGTAATTAATCTCAGAGGAGAACTGATTATGTGGCATAAAGCGATGGGTTTGTATTACACCGCTCTGTGGGCATCAATAACCAAATGTTAAATGAGTGGAAATGGAAAAAAAAAAAAAGAAAGAAACAACGCTTTCATGATTCCTAATGGCTTTGGCTGAGGTCCCGGACAAATAAAGCCTCCTAGATAAATGAATAACTGCATGATGTTTTTATTACATGCAAGTTAAAAATTGTAGTCATTCCTTCAGGGAAAACTAGAATCTATAGGAGTGATTCCTGACATGCAGTACTTTATTTTATCATCATATAGCTTATGTTTTTATATTTTTAAAGATGAAAATCATATAATTCTTCTCTCATCAACAAAATTACAATGAAACTAATAATCTTGTTTTCAAGTTGTGGCCATTAATCCTGATGTCCAGTACTAAAATTGTCTCAAAATGAAATTCTATTCTCGCTGTAGAAATACGGATAATATCCTGGCAGAAATTTACCAGTGCATTTTCATAATGCACAACAACAACAACAACAAAAACAAACATTGTACATCGGGCTGTATTTTACAGACTTCTGTTATTTTGTCTTGTTAAAGCCTACATATAACAAGAAATTATTAGTAATTTTAAAGATTGATCAAATATTTAAAAAGAGTTAAAGAGGTATTTAAAAAGTGCCTAAATTTGATCAGAATAAGTCTTATGTTAAAACTCCCTTTAGTTACAACTCAAGCATTTTCATTCATATGTGTTTTCTGCAATGCCTGTTTTGAATGCAGTAGTAAAAGTGGTTGCAATTCCACCCTGCCATTTGGTGTTCAAGTCAAACATGCCATCCAAATAAAAACAAACATTGGGAACAAAGGCCTCGCGTTTGCAGGAATTAGCATCCTGTGCGAGGTGCCAGCTGTGTTTGCTCTCGTCACAGAGGTGTAGCGAAACGCTTGACAGTGTGTCACTTCTAACCGATGCCATTCTGCCGACGCTGCAACGCTCTACTCCTGACCCTCGCCGCCACAAAAGAAGTACACGCACTTTCCATCTCCGCACAGCTCACTGCCTGTCAATCTACCTATTCAAAGGTTTCCTCTCCCTGTGAGAGCCCGTTCCTCCATCTCTCCATTTGGCCCTGTCTATAAGTGTCACTTCGGTTTAGATTCCACCACAGCCCCAGAACCGTACAAAAAGAGACCCCACAGAGGGTTCGGCGGGGTGGAGCAGACCTGCTGTTTCATTAGCACTCCAGGGAAGCGCTGGTTCAAAAAGAGGCCTTGCGTCACACTGTTGATCCCTTTAGCTACATCAAAGAGCAGTTGTGATGATTGCATGGGGAGACTGAATGCCACACTGGGCACTCTTAGCGTGGAGGGAAGTTGTCGGTTTATGCAAGCATTTAGCATGCTAATTGGAGCTATGGCCATCTGTACAGTACAATATCTGAAGTCTTTTTTTGCTTTAAATGCCAGTTTTTATAATTCAAAAGCCTTGGGAGGGAGGTTGAAGAAATGATGATTCTTTGGCAAGGTGAAAGGGTATGAAGTGCAGCATCTGTTGGGAAATAAACCAATGTTTGTCAAGGACTTCAGGAAAACAACATCAGTGAAATATAACCTGGCAACGGTATAGATAAGAAATGGAGGGCAGTAGACAGGTTGGCAAATGAAAGAAGCAACCTTAGCAAGACCGAAATTGCAGACTGTATGAAACGCTAGCTGTCTGTAGTCGAACGCTCTGTGGATGGATCCAAAGCTCATAGACTACAGCACAGTCTGAAAGAGAAATGTGAGATCCACACACACATACACTCTTTCCCACTACTGCTGCATTTGAAATTCATTTCCAACTCCCCCTCTCCACAAAGTCTCACATTTATTTTTAGCTCTTTGCCTGGGAAGCATAAGAACGTTGAATGAAAATTCATTTCAACCCCCAATAGTGGTGAAAACCTATTTCTCTGAATATGTTTACCCCTGTACAACACTGATATAGTTACGTTTATCATTTACCTCCACTTACCCCAGCCAGCGTTGAGGACAAATATCCTATCCCAATAATCCAAACAGCCTAATACTTCAGCCTGATATTTGAGATTCTGTAAAAAGGAAGGCTTTTCTTCACGTCCAGGGTAATTTAACATAGATCACTATGGGCAACTTGCGCATTTAATGTGGTGATTGCTGTTATACACTTGATTGCGTTCTGCTGACTGAGCTGCGAGCTGTTCCTTGACCTATCGCCTCCGCTGCAGCTTCCTCAAAAGACACTGTGACCATGGAGGTCAAAAATACATACAGAAAACTATGAGTTAACATTTTTCATTCATCTCAAAGGCAGCTGCTCACTGATGCATGATCATCAGAAATACACAACCAAGAACATCATGACTCATTTTACCCTGTGGTGGTCTACTTGCACCTACTATATGAACACACAAAAAAATTGTAGACATGATTAGAAAAGGCTTAATGGTCTTTAAAAAATTCACATCTTTCACATCTTAGACATTTGTGGTTAGAAATGAGTGCCGTAGGAAATGAATTGGAAATTTAGAAAAGACAAAAATACAGAGCAATTATTGGAGTACAATGCAGTGAACAGTCTTTGATAATGTTTAAATATCCAAAAGCAAAACCCAATAAAAATATATAATTATGTCTGAAAATATTCTTATAAGCAACTGGGAAATGCACAGCATTTCATATATATATAGATAGATAGATAGATAGATAGATACTGATAAAACATCTACTATAATATAATGGAACACATGGGATTTATTTTGCTCCAAAACAAAAGAAAAAGAAAATCTAGTAATGTTATATTTGAACTGTCGTCAACAGGCAAGTCATGATAGCGTAGTTATGGCATCTACCAGCAGAGGCACAAATCAGCCACTTCCTGACCCCTGGATGTGAATGACTAGCCTTTGGGATTTTACTCTGTTCTCACACTCTCTCCTCATCAATGTCATGCTTTTAGTAACCTAGGTGAGAACATACATGTTATCTATGCATAACGTTGCCTAAGGCTGTGTTTCAAAAATGGGTCACAGGCCTACCTAGTCCATGTTCAGCCATCTGATACATGAGCTGGTTTGCAATTTGAGTGGAGAGGATGCAGGATAAGCCAATGACGAAAGGCAGAAAAGCCCTTTAAACTCATCTTTACTGACCTGCTACTCTTAAAAGAGGTGATTTTGCTCATATCTCAACACTCGCTTTTAGGAAAGGCGCTTAGGATGTTTTTCTAAAACGGTTGCACAGAAGATGGTGCTAATATGGCGAATCTTAAACGTATAAGCCACATACCAAACAGGCATTAAATACTGTCACTCACATAAACCATTCCTGGAGAACAAAAGCAGTATGTGCTTATAGGCTGGCATATGAACAATTGGATAATGTTAAGCCATAATAACAGTGTAAAAATAGTGGGAGGCATAAATGGGAGCTGCTTTTCTGCTAGGAAGACACATAATAATGCATAGCTTGGATCAGCGGAGTTCGTCTCCGCCGCCAAACTCTTTATTATAAGATGTGAGCTCCCTGGGAGCTGCTGTACGTTATCAGCGCTCATCAAAGGCACTGTCAAGAAAATGTAAAACTGGGACTTTCAGAGGCTGTCTCAGACGCTGTGCACATTTAAATGAGACAGCCTTATTAATTCTTCAAAAGCTAGGCAGCTTCCTTTTTCTCCCTCCGACTAATTTTGGCACATTTAGTAACGATAAAAGCTCCGTCACCCTCAAAAACACATGCGGATGGTCTCGGTCGTACTTGGAGGTCCAGTCTAGTGAACGCTGAGTATTTTGTGTATGTACACTTGGAACATCTTGAATAGAGTGTCATGGCTGCCTTTTCTTCACGTTGGTATATTTTAAAAGAGATAAAAAATGATTTAACATTCTAATATTTGTATATATACAAATTTGTATATACATAGAAATATTAGAATGATTTCTAAAGGAGCATTTGACACTGAAGACTGGAGTAAAGGCTGCTAAAAATTCAGCTTTGCCATGACAGATATAAATTACATGTTAAAGTATATTAAAATAGAAAATAGTTATTTTAAACAATAAAAATATTTCACTATATTGTATGAAAAATAAATTAGTTATGTAGCGGCTTGGCTGATGAAACTAACATGCATATGTCAGCCTATGTATTAATATTAGTGGGAAAACATGAAAAGTGCATTAAACATCTAGGTGAGACATTCCAGGTTCTCTACTGTGAAAGAATGCTTGTGATCTTTTTCTAAAGGGTTTATAAATGTAGTAATTTCACAGTTAAAGCTAAGTGTGCAATTCTCTTCCAGCATTACAATACTATCTGCCATTTCAGTTGCAGATAACTGTAAATAAGCCATTTGTAGATTCATTTACCATAAAAAGCATAAACACTGCAGGCAACATAGCAACAGTGGCTCAACCAATGGCATTAGTTTGGTGCGGGGCTCTCTTTGGCTTGACCAATGGAAGAAGGGGGTGTGTTCCGGGGAAACCTGCTTGAAAACAGTCATTTGGCTATGCTAATGATTCAGAAATTATACACTTTAACAGTAATGATGCACATGACAGTCAAAACTGTCACACTTGAGTTCCAAGACACTTTCAGGAAAATATGTCATTACATAGACAAGAAATTTCAATTCAGCTCATTGAAAACACATTAACTCGCCTGGATTACAAAGCAAATAGAAAAAGTGTGGCGCCAGCATTTCTACTGAACTCCCAAAGATGCTGAGATTTGTTCAAGCCATCACGGCCATTTAAAAAAATATCTGTCACATTAAGATGTGTGTCCTATTCAATTTAAATGGAAATGGGGCAGCTTGGAAGAAAAAAAAATCAGTGGAAAGTAGGCTGACTTTGAGGAAAGCTACAAATGAGAAAATAAGGTGATTAAATTGGAGAAATCTCTTGTCAATACAAATGTAAATGAATTTCTGCAGTCTGTTTATCATCCATGAAGGACAGTGCAGCGTCTGAGAGAGGGCTATTGCATATTCATTGTACAGTAGCAGCGCTCTTCCAGTCGAGTCTAAAGAAAGAGAGGTCAAATGAATATGAAGAGGAGCTGTAGTCATGACCTCTTTCTCTAAAACAAACCTTTCTCATTTTCCCTGAAGAAACTTAGTTGACGGTAGGGGGAAATGAGCTGCACAAGGACTTGTTTTCATGGGGAGATGGATCGGCTGCTTTTTTGTGTATATAGTTGTTCAGCTGTGGAGTTGTACTTTCTGACATGGGACATCAAAGCTCTCATTATCTTAATTAGATATACTTCAGAATCTATTAGCATCAGCTGCTTTGCACATCTGAGGAAGATTTTAAATGTGCTATTGAAAACAGATTTTGAAATGCAAATTTTGAGCCTCTAATTGATATAATTTATAGATTGATAGGCTTTCGTGTTTTAGTGTGGTCTGGGTAGCTCATTAAAAATCCCTAAGGAGTCTCAAGCTAATACTTTCTGGAGGGCCCTTTTTTACCTTTCTGCAAAACTAAGTACATTTAATCTAAATTAAATATTAATATTTCGTTCAAAACTAATTAAAATACAATTTTCCCTCCAAATCTGAATAAACTCATCACTCCTGACCAGCAAACCTAGACATAACTATTACTGGGATTTATTTATTCCCACAAAATAGCATCTTTAAAGAAATATTTTCGCAAAAATGAATATACTGTCATCACTTATTCACCCTCATTTTGTTCTAAACCTGCTTGACTTTCTTTCTTCTGCAGAACATAAAAGACATCTGTTTTTGATCACAATGAAAATCAGAGGGGTACACACACACACAAAAAATCTCCTTTTGCTTTCCACAGAATAAAGAAAAAAGTCATACAGGTTTAAAACCAAATGAAAATGATGACAGAATTTTCATTTTAGGGTTAACTATCATTGGTTACTGTAAAACTACAGTTTGATTGATGTATTTCAGAGCATTCAGTTGTTAATAACCGTTCTTAAGCAGTTGGCTAAATTTGTGTCTTCCACTGGTCCACGAGTCCTACTTTCCAAAGGCTCACCCCCAGGAGCACTTCATTTAAACAATCAATCCCCTAAGACTGGCCCATAGCAAGAAAGGCTGTTTTTTTTTTCCAGTCACTGCATCTGAAGGGCTGGCCGGCGCTGGAGCTTGGGTGGATAATCCGTTGGATCGAGTCTCCTTGGGCAAGGGCCAGCCGGCAGCCGGATGGTTTTGGGCAGCCCGCCCGGTCAATCCCCACACTCTGGAGGTCAACATCCATAGATGCCAGAGGTCAGAATAGAGACAGACTCACTGTGACTGTGTGCTGTGGCCTAGCAAGACCAGAATCCTCTTCTAAAATGATCAACACAACGAAGAAAAGTTTTCGCCTGATAAAAGGCCATACAATGTTCATGATATTATTCAAAGCCATTTGTACTACAGTAACAGACAAATTTAGTCATGATACACTGTATAAGAGTACTTGAATCAAATTATTCTTAACATTTTTCAAGGAAATTCTGTACTCTGGATATTGTATTCAGCATATTTCTGCATATTTCATTCATTCATTCATTCATTCATTCATTCATTCAATAAGCCCAATCTGAAGCTAATCAAATCCAATTCTACCTATGCAAAACATACCAATATTTGCTTAACACATTTGCATACATGATCAATTATGCTGTACTTTGTCATATGTCATAATAAATATGCCAAAAAAATTTTATTATGACATATGACATTTTTGGACTCCTCAACTTAATATAAAAACATCTGATATATGCTGATCTCCATTGGCCGGCCTTCCAGTCAGCATGACTAAGCCTCTGCAGATGATCCAGAACACAGCAGCATGTCTGGTCTTCAATCAGTCAAAGAGGACCCACGTCACACCTCTCCTGATTTACTCCACAGTCGCCGCCAGAATCAAATTTAAGGCTTTGACAGTGCCTTTCAAAGCTGCCACTGGAACTGCACCCCCTTACCTCAATACACTTCTATAAGTGTATGCTCCCTCAAGTTGCGGTCACTGAATGAGTGGCACCTTGCTGGGCCTTCGCAACGAGGCACCAAGTCACTTTCCAAAACCTTCACCTACACTGATCCTCTGATAAATGAACTTCCAAACTCAATCTACTGAGACCATCACATCCTTCAAAAAGCGTCTGAAGACAATTCCCTCTGCAAGCACCTAAACTACCAATCGCTCCACAACCTAAAACTAAGGCACTTTTTTGCATTTTAATTCTGCTCTAGCTTGTTTACTAATCCAGCTTTCTATCAATAATGGCATTGTATACTAAGAATATTGTTGATTTTGTGATTAATTCCTGACCTCTATTGTAAACTATGTTGGATAAAACCATCTGCTTAACGCATAAATGTAAATCTAATATTTTAAATGCATGGGGACGTTTGAAAAGAAAAAAAAAAGATTTCTAATATATGCCATCAAAGTATTTAAATGACCCCTTGCAATAAGTCAATGTTCATGGTGTGCATGTTTTGGGGGATTTTTGTGCGTTATTAAAAGTTATTATTTACAATAGTCTATTTTAAAATATAATATATAAGTCATCTTGCAGCTCACTTGGAAGTTTGCTGAGGTCCCCAGGTTGAGAACTACTATATATATATACTTTCATGACATTTATAGTATCAAAAAATGATTCGACAGACCCCTTGCAATTACACCACAGAACACTAGATGTCTGTGGACCCCCGGGGGTTGAGAAACACTGCTTTAATCAAGTAATAAAAACGAAATATAGGAAACTCCATATTAACTCATCTAAATGAAATCACTGTTCTGATTAAACAATCATTATTGTAATTTGTAGGGTTTCATTGCTGCACATACCCATACAGCTTTTGTTCCACCAAAACCTGACAGTTTGTCTCTTTTCTCACCTCTAACACACACAAAAATACACACAGTCTCTCTTACACTTTCACCCTCTCCCTTTCTCACCTCTCACTTGCTTCCATGCTCTTTCCACAATGTCTCGGCAACCTTCCTCTCACCCCATGATCCTCGCTGAAGCTCTGTCTCTCGCTTTATGTCATATCTCATCTCAGGGGAATTTTAAGGTTTTGCGCAGAGGAACAGCATCTGCTGGGGGACCGTTGAGGTAAAGGAGAATTCCTGGCCTTGAGCATCAGCACTCCACTGGAAACTGTACCCTCTCCTCCATAACAAGAGAGATGTGTTTATTTTCATGACCTTTATTGGCAGCCTTCTCTCCAATCCAGTGAGCCACTCGGTGGTTTGCCATAATTACTTTTTACAGATAGAGGTGAGAAGGGGGGCAGTCGCATCATACGAGACACTCTCGCTGGTCAGGTGTCTGCATTTTCTAGCATACAGATTTGAATGTCAGTGTAAGGTTAGGCCAAATGACTTCAAACAGTGTTCCTCTGAGATGGCTCGATTTGTAGAATAAACGCATTAGGTAAATACGCTCCAAAGAAATGAAAGGGAAAATATTTTAACTGTGCCAAAATGAGATAAAGAAGCATTTCAACCAAAAATGTCATGAATTCTGACATTATTTACGAACCCTCATGCCATTCAGTACTACTTATTTATAAAATATTGCTCTATTTATTTTTTCCAATATTTCTGGTCACACTAATTCTCAATATTAAATTACTATCAACTATGACTTTTGCCTAATAAACTCTAGTGCTGGGCAACGATTAATCGCGATCAATCGTATCCAAAAGTAATGTTTTTGTGTACATAATATATGTGTGTGTTCTGTGTATATTTCTTATGTATATATAAAGACACACACATATAGTATATAATTAGAAAATATTTACATGTATTTACATGTGTATATTTATATTCCTATGATTTCTGTTATATATAAATATATTTAATATATAAACATAAC
>SCHK01372929.1:0-12541 GCA_004124795.1 Poropuntius huangchuchieni | reverse complement strand
ACCAAGGCTGCATTTATTTGATCATAAATACAGTAAAAACATTGTTAAATATTACAATTTAAAATAACAGTTTTCTTTTTTGTTATATTTTAAAATGTAATTTATTCCTGTGATGGTAAAGCTGAATATTCAGCAGCTATTACTTCAGTCCTCGGTGTCACATGATCCTTCAGAAAACCTTCTAATATGCTGATTTGGTTGGAAGTGTTTCTTTTTATTATCAATGTTGAAAACAGTTTTGTTGCTTAATATTTTTTTGTGGAAATATATTATCATGGTAGGGCCAGAAATGTTTAAAATACATAAATATTATGATCACAAAAGCCTAATGAGCACTGTATTCTGTAGAATAAGCTCTGCTGGCCCAGATTCCTTCAGTCTCCCACTCATCTGAAATAATTTAGCTCAATTCTGGGGCTACTTGAACTGCCATGATGTTTCTCATTCCCGAAAGACCCATTACGAGACTGTTCCAAATGTTGCATTCACTCATCTTAGCCAAACACACAGGAGAGTTTAATCCTTGATTGTAAACATTTACAAGAGCTATTAGAACCATTTGCAAACCCTGGCTGGTGTACTGTATCAGAGTAACTCATTAATCATTCGAGGTTGAAAATGCAATTGTAATGGTTGTACTTAGAACAAAATGGCTTGTAAAGGGTTTTATATGAGTAAACACTGATGTTAGTGACCTCTGTGCCCTGGCAGTAAAAGCTTCTGGACATGCAAACCAGCGCAATTTTAAAGGGTTGGTTTGAATGCCATGTTTTTGTAGTTTTGAAGGTGTATTCCATGTGAGGAATGCAGGATGAATTTTGAATGTACTGCTTGTAAATTGAGTATATATGTATATATGTCAGATAACAAGCATTTTTGTTCTTTTTATGAAGTGAATTTAATCTGTGTATTGAAAGTAAAGAAAAATTTTCCCTGTGTGTTCAGATTCAGAAGGACGATCAGTGAGAGAGTTCTCTGTGGATGGTGTGTATAACTATTCAACCCTTCTGCTGAGCCCAGATGAAAACAAGATCTACGTGGGAGCCAGGGAGAACATATTCTCTCTCCGCCTGGACAACATCAGTGTGACGTATCTGCAGAAAACTGTAAGTGCATGCGAGAATGTTTGTAGTAGTGTGTAGGAGTGCATTTTGATGTTACTCAGCATTGTTTTGTATCTTTTGCAGCTCACATGGAGCACTCCTGAAAGCAAGAGGAAAGAGTGTATCTTCAAGGGAAAGGATCCACAGGTACGTGGGGATTGTTAATAGAAATGTGAAACGATATATTAACAGCGAACTAAAAAATAGTCTGTCTTTTATGTGTTTCAGACTGATTGTTTCAACTACATCAAGATTTTACTGCGTCTGAACAACACACACCTGTATGTGTGTGGAACATATGCCTTCAGTCCCATCTGTGCTTACATTGTGAGATTTTTTTTCTCTTTGTGATGTTCTAATGCTTTTTTAAAAAATATTTTTTTAAAGTTCTTAGAAGGTTAGTCTTTGTATTTATGTTGGCTTCATATGAGTTTAAGAAACTTTTGTCATTTTGTCATTTTGTAACCTAACCCTAACCCTACTGTCAATAAAAATAATAATATAAAGGTAAAATTAAAACAAATTATCCAATATTTTAAAGACTTTTTGACCTTTACACACAGTCATGTAGGTCTGTAGACATTTTTTTATGTAATTTATCATTTAGGTTTTTTTTTCTTTCATTTTTTGGTTAGAAGACATTTTATAGACTTTTATTTTGCATTTTTTATAAAATTTTAATAAGCAATTTTGTTATTTAGTTTTTTTTCTAAATAAGAATAAATAAAAAGATTGTTGATAAGTAGATTGTCTAGATAAAAATGACAATCTACTTAATTATTTAGATGTATTCATTGTATATTTAAATACATTTTTCTTATGAATTTTTTATCAAAATACTATTATATCATTGACCCATTCGTGTAAATGCATCTGGCGTCATTTGTTCTAACCGCTCATCTGTGTTTTTCTGGAAATTCTGTAGAACATTTCAAGTTTCTCTCTGGAAAGAGATGAAAAGGGGGAACACGTTATGGAGGACGGACGTGGACGCTGTCCATTTAATCCAGAATCCAGATCTACAGCTATTACAGTGGGTGAGTATGCTCATGCAAAAGCAATGCAATCATTTTGTTTGAACTTCATATATAAACATCATTAAGTTTGATGAAAATGGTGATTTAGTGTAAATAAGCACTTGTATGTTACAGATGGGGAACTGTACACTGCTACTGTCAGTAACTTCCAGGGAAATGAACCCACCATATATAGGAGTCTAGGGTCTGGCACCCCTCTCAAAACAGAGAACTCTCTCAACTGGCTCCAGGGTAAATATATACAAACACACACACTTCCTCACAAGGGACTTCTTAGGAGATAAATATCTAAAAATAAATGCCAACATCAGTGATTACAGAACCCTGCTTTCTCACGCATGTTGAAAACAAATTATTGTTGACTGATACTAAGGTTAAATAAACAGTTATACAATTTTGTTTTCTGGAATATGTTTTTGAAAGTGTTTTTGTTTCTGTGTGTGTGTCTTTGCTGTGGTCCGTTAGACCCAGCGTTTGTAGGTTCTGCTCATATTACAGGTTCAGACACCGAGAGAAGTGATGATCAGATCTACTTTTTCTTCAGCGAAATGGGGAAAGAGTTCGACTTCTTTGATAACACCATAGTGTCCAGGATTGCACGTGTGTGTAAGGTAAGATTGATTGTTTAAGCAGTTCACACACTGTTGATAAAGTCAGCATAAACCTGAGAAAGAACACGTACAGACACACATACACAAATGCCAATATTTCCAATATTACTATCTTCTAAAGGTTCCTCAATTCTGCTTTAGCTCTAAAGGTCAACATACAAATCTAAATGTTTTCTGCAAAATCCATTAGTGCACTTTACATTATAAACTCTTAATAGTTTTTTTTTTAATTAAAATGTAAAGACCTTATGGTCNTCTGCAAAATCCATTAGTGCACTTTACATTATAAACTCTTATTAGTTTTTTTTTTTATTAAAATGTAAAGACTTGCTCTGGCTCTGAAATAACTTTTTTTTGTCACCTTATGGACAATGTTAACCGATAATTAAAAAGCAAAGAGTTTAAGAAAACTCATATATAAACTAGGTTCATTTACTTTAGGACTTTAGGTGACAATGTAAAAGTGTTGTTTTTATTTAATTGTCATAACTCTGGACACTTGTAAAACCGGGGCGTCTGGTCACCCTACTTTGATGTTAACTTAAAACGCTGACGAACAAGGTGAATCACAGGAGACTGTGAAATCTTCCCTATTAATGCTTATATGTGTGTTACTTTCCCTTCCACTGATGCTCCCTAAAACCCATGGGAGTACCATTATAATACCATGTTTTGTTTTAGACATATACTATGGTTTTATAATATTATTCTTCGAGATGGCCTGAAGAATTATATAAATACTATGGTATATGAATATAATAATAATTTAGTACAGTGTTATTACTATCTAATACTGTACTATGGTAACGCAACCGTTGTTTTGGTCCAGATGCTGGAGTTATGATGCCCCCTAGCGGTGTTTCTGAGTATAATGAATTATTGAGACTATACTGTATGTTTGTTTAATCATTTGTTTGTGTGTGTATGACCTCAGGAGGATCAAGGTGGGGAGAGAGTCCTGCAGAAGAAATGGACCACGTTTCTGAAAGCTCAACTCTTGTGTTCGCTGCCGGACGATGGCTTTCCTTTCAACATCATACAGGATGTATATGTGCTTCCAGCCCAACGCAAGAAAAACACACTCCTCTATGCAGTCTTCACTTCTCAATGGTGAGCAAAAAATGTAGAGCGGCAAAGGAAGATAAGCTTGAAGGGAGAGGATGTTTTTCATCAATTAATCCTACTAGAACCTGAATGTAACATTGCAAATGATGTTTTGTAGGAGTAAAGGTCTGGCAGGCAGTTCAGCAGTGTGTATGTTCAGCATGGATCAGGTAGAAAAAGCGTTTAATGGCCGTTACAAAGAGGTGAACCGAGAGACACAGCAGTGGTACACACACACTCACTCTGTACCTGAGCCACGACCTGGAATGGTAAGATGACACACACTCATACATATGCACTTTACCGGTTCTTTGTAAGTGGAGAATCTTTGAGTTTCTGTGAAGCTTTTTGTGAAGCTTTTTTTTTGTCCTTTCTACAGTGTATTACTAATGCTTCAAGGCAGCTGGGAATAGACTCATCCCTTGATATGCCAGATAAGGTACTAAACTTTGTGAAAGATCACTTCCTGATGGACAGTCCTATCAAAAGTCAGCCTGTGCTCTTCACACAATCTGTACACTACACACAAATTGCTGTGCACCACGTGCAAGGCCTCCACGGAGCTTATGATGTGATGTTCATCGGCACAGGTGTGTGTTTTTTTTTTTGAGTATCTGGGTTTCTGTGATTTCATTTTTCTAAATGGCTGTTGATGTTATGCTCTGTGATTTGTCAGATGATGGACGTTTGCAAAAGGCTGTGAATGTAGCCGGTATGATGTACATCATTGAGGAGATCCAACTGTTTCCAGAGCAACAACCTGTACAAAACATTGAGCTAGATTCAACTAAGGTGTGTGTGTGTGTGTGTGTGTGTGTGTGTGTGTGTGTGTGTGTGTGTGTGTGTGTGTGTGTGTGTGTGTGTTTATGCGGTAACACTTTACAATTTACAACTCTTTATGAACAGAAAGTTGAAAAGAACAGCATTCATTTGAAATTGATATTTTAAATGTCAGTTTTGATCATTTTAATGCATCCTTGCTGAACAAAATAATGAATTTCTTTTTTGAAAAATATTGCATTGACCCCAGACTTTTGAATGGTAGTGTATTTGAACAAACATATACACATTTTACTTGCCTTTGTGCTTCACAAAGCATTCATTTCACTCTCTTACTTTGAACCCTCTCTCTCAACAAACAGGGTTTGTTATTTGTGTCGTCACACTCTGGTATTGTGCAGCTGCCAGTAGCAAACTGCAGTTTCCATAACAACTGTGGCGAGTGTGTTTTGGCCAGAGACCCATACTGTGCCTGGACAGGCACACACTGTACTGACGTCACACGTAGCCCACCACAAGAGTAAGTCTTCTTTCCTTCCCTTTTCCCGATCATCTGTTGCAGTAACTATTTTCAGTACCAATACCAATTACTACCTTCCTTTGCACATTTCAGCCAATGGCAGCAGGATATTGAGAAGGCAGACACTTTCAAATGTAACAGCAAAATGTTGAGTGTAAACTCAGGTAAACCTACAAATCCCAATATATATATAAGCATCTGTCATCCATCTCAATATCTCATAACACCCATCACTCTTCTTCTCTTTCTAGTGTTACCACGTTCTTTCCCAAGTTCCCAAGAATCTGATTGCGAGCTGATTATCGTCCCTGCTAATACTCTTCGTCTGCTGCCCTGCAATCTTCGCTCCAACCATGCTCAAAGAAAATGGTCATACAAGCCAGATGTAGGACACTTCCTGTTCCCAAGCCCAGACGGTGGGTTAGTAGTCAGCGGCCGTGCAGGCAGCGATGAGGTCTTCTCGTGTTGGTCAGAAGAACATGGCTTCAGGCAACTCTTGGCCAATTACTGTGTGAAGGCAGAGCCTTTATCTGAAACTACAACCAATATGGGGCGGATGGATGCACATCTTATAATCCAAAGCATATCGTCGGATGTCTTGTCCAGCGAATCGGCGCGCTCCGCTCAACTGCGCGTTAAGACGTATGGTACAGAGCTGGCAGTAGTGTGTGTGCTGTTAGCAGTTTGTGTGCTTTCGTTTGGGCTGTCGGTAGCATATCGACACAGGGGCCGGATGAAAGAGGTACTAAGAGGAGGAGAGCAAACTGGAGGGGCCCAAAAGAGCACAGTCAGGCCTGGGGAGAGTTTACCCCTCAATGCTGGTGCGCTTCCAACCTCCCCATCTGACCACAAAAGCTATCAGACATTGGAGGATAACTGTGGTTACATAATCGCTCCATCAGAGACAAGCATGCAGAACAACTCCAAGGAAGCACAGACACTTGCCCAAACACCACAAAATGGCTTTAAAGAGACTCATGTGGAAGTCAGTGACATTAGCCCTCGGCCACGAGTACGACTGGGCTCTGAGATCAGAGACTCTGTGGTGTAAAATACTGACGTTTCCGATGTATTTCCATAATTTACGCATAAACAATCTAACACTCTTAATGTTCACATGGTACATTCAATGGGCAGCTTTCTTGAAGCGTACTGAGCCCTGGGCACAAGAGAATAGATGGGACATGCTCAGTGTGTGTATTGCCAAATTGTAGTTGTTTAAGACAATGCCCTCAGATCTACTCCCACATCTCCTTCACTCTTTCATGTTAAAATATGACAGTTTATTGTGTTAATATGAGAGTGTGCTGATACATTAGAGATCAGAAACAATAATCCAAGGAAGGGTGGACCAGATGGATGAACAGGAGAGAGATGGGCAATGAGCCTTGTGTTGTATGGTACTGGTACTGGTGCTATTATCACTGCCAAGACAAAGAGTAATGATGCCTAACTCAAGGTGAGAAGACTGTTCTATATGTCTGTTTGTATTCTTTTGCGCAAAGGTTCAATGCATAAGTGTTTAATGGGGTACTTTAAATATAAGATTTGACTATGAGTCCTGTAGCCCATACTCTGCAGATTCTCATTATACTATCATTGAACACCAGGCAGTTCAGACCAGGTCGCTTGTTAGTGTTATAGAACCTGGTTACTTTCTTAACATTTTAGAACTCTGCTGTTATTTTTATTTATTTGCTTTTTTTAATTTCCATTTTATTGTTTAATTTCTTAGTCCTTTTTGGGAAGTAGTCTCTTGGTGTTTTCTATTCTGTTATTCAAATGTGTCCATGTTAGTAAAGTGCCTGGTGTTAAATAATAGTATGATGTGTATGGAACTATTAAATGTGGAGTAATTATGGAAAAAATAATATTTGATTTTAGATAAAATGTAGCAAGCGTGTGTGAGCATTAAGAAACTTTGCTTCTTAATACCCTTGAATGTACATCTGAAGAGTTAAATGGGAATGTAAAGCACAAAAACTTGAGATTCTATTTTGCCTCGTAGGTTGTTGGTTATTGTGTTTGGTATGGAATATAGATGGAATCTAAACAGGCAGAAACGAGGTAATGATACTGTACAATAATACAATATTATATTACAGTATAAACGGTATGCTTAGCGTTTTGGTAAAGAGTGAGATAATGGAGGAGTGGTTAATACAGTGGGAAAAGGCTGAAAATGTCTGTAAATTTGCAATCTGTTTAAGGGTAAAAAGAAGAAAATGTAGAAGAACATTGCAGGTTCTGTTCATTTATGGGTTATCCAGACTTTAAACACACCCATGCACTAACGTTGCTATTATAGACATCCATTCCACTTGGAAAAGTCTTTTTAATCCACATTAACCATGACATATTTGATGTTGTTTAATCATGCGTTACATTCCACTGTGTTTTCAGCTTGTGTGTTTTGAATGAAAAATGTAAAGTAGATTGCGATCTTTTATACTTTGACACTGTTTTATTGTTGTTTTACATTGTACATTCACGCACTTTATTTTTTTTCTACCAGTATTTGTAAGCTGTAAATGAGGTAGGCCACTGTCAACATCCCGTTTTAATATTGTAGCCAAGGTTTGTACATTAATGAAGAGATGAAAATAGGTCTGAAAGAGTGTCTCCACTGTCTGACATGCAAAATAAAATTTTGCATAAACTCAAACTGTCACAGTCCGAGTATGTAATTTAATAAGCACAGTTGGGAAGAGAGTCAAAAATGTTTATGATTAATGATTTCTTTTCTTGAAACAAGATCAATACATTCATGATAAATAATTATTATACAGAGGTCCAAAACCTGAGACTAAAAAAATCTGACATTAAAAAATTATTTAAACCAGGAAATAAACTTTTTTTTTTTTTCCATTCAAAGTGTCAAAATAGTTGTGAATAGTATCACTTGTAATAATTTTTTTAATAATAAAAAATTTAAATAAAATAGAAGCAGAATTCTAACTGATAGCAGTTTTTTTTTTTTTACATTTTACAAGAATTCATATGAATTCACAACCTGTGTAGTGGGTGTTTACAGAAGTTTACAATATGAAACATTTCTGTCTTAACAATATGAAAGGCAATTAAGGAATATGTGTAAACATTTTGGTCGTTTTGCTTTTACTGAATGCTAAGTGAAATATTCTGCTGTGATTGCATCTCTGACAGCTTTGCCAGATGGATGATCCTGCATGAAGGGGTCAATATCATCAGGTGGGAGTTGATATTCATTTGGTACCCGCTCCTTCCTTATAGTGGCTATGTTGTGGAGGATAACACAGGCACCTATGATCTGAGATGCCCGCTCTGGTGATACTCTTAGATCACGAAGACAGTTAAACCGTGCCTTTAAAATGGCAAAAGTCATGTCCATCTTGAGCCTGGTTTGACTGAGGGCCACGTTAAAGTCATTTTGTGGTTTTGTCTCAGGGTCAGGGTAGGGTGTCATCAAAAAGCTCTGACATGCGTAAGTTCTGTCTCCCACCAGCAGCCCATCAAACAGCCCTGTCAATGAACGGAAAAGAGAAAAGTGTGTCACAATGCCACAGTCACTGACCCCAGACAGGTGTTGTCTACAGTTCCCATTTTATCATACCTTCTTCAAAGCGCTGACATAACAATGACTTCTCAAAAATTTGGGTGTCCAGCATAGAGCCAGGCCATCTGGCATCTAGACTTGTTACCATACACTGATGGTCACAAGTCATCTGTAATTAACACACAGTAGTAGGCAAGTCCCATGGGTTAGTGATACATTATCATGAAAATATGCATATTAGTCCAGTGAAATATAACTACCTGAACGTTGAGGCTATGAATAGCGTTTCTGTTAAGATATTCAGCCTCAGTTTGTTTTGTTGGTGTAGAGATTGGAATGTGCGTGCAATCTATTGCTCCAATAACTCTAGGGAATCCTTTCAAAATATCAAAACATCTGTTTAGCAACATTTATCGATCATTATTGATGGTGTGTTCGTGTATTAATGCATCTTACCAGCTATTTTAGAGAAGCCCTCTTTTATGGCCACAGTGGGTAAATGTCCAGGGAACACAATGAAGGTGTTTATGTATCTCTGGAGTGCTATAACCACCCTACGAATTGTTCGGCAAACTGTGTTTTTACTGAGCTTTTCGGCATCGCCCACCTCATACAGGTATGTGCCACTTGCAAAGAAACGCAAAGCAATACAAATCATTTGCGGGACAGTGGTCGCGTGGCTTCGCCGCGTCGGGTTTTTAATATGGGGCTCAAGAAGCCGACAAAGATATAACATTCCCTCCGCCGAAAATCTGTATCTCTCGTATAAGTGCTCATCAGAGAATGCCAGTGGGTTTTGTTTATCTCTAATAACTCTTTCACTGCGTAAAGCCCTTTGTACCATTTGGGCTCCGATGTCTACAGGATTCTCCAAGTACGGTGAAGCCATTTTGCTACTACTCTACTACGCATGCTTTGAGAATGGATGTGCTTGCGTAACAGCTGATTGGTCCAATCGTGGATTATTAACGATAGAGGCGTGTTGAACAACAGAACCTGTCCCAGAGCCAAGAGGTTTGTTTGTTTGTTTGTTTGTTGCACATGAACATATATAACAACAAGAGAAACACAACTTCGCATATAAATGCCATCAGTACACCTGATTTCAAGAAAATAAAAATTATCCAGAGGAAGAAAAAAAACATAAAACAATAAAACAAATAAAATAATGAAGACGGTACAGTTTACTTGTCTATTTTGCAGATAATGTTAGAAGCCTTGAGAGCTTTTTTGTTTTACATTTATATACCATATTACAGTATTGTTTAAATTCGTTGATAATTAAAAAACAAAAAATGGTTTACCACCCGACCACTTTATTTATTCTTTATCCTTTTATATCCCATATATCAGACCCACCCAGTTTAACAGCTGTATTAAGTTTTCTTGTAATGAAATTCTCGATATCAACCCAAAATATCTTGCAATGAAAAAATAAATTAAAAATTGTTTCTTTTTCATTAGCCTACTACAAAATTCACAGGAGTAGGTAATAATTTAAAACGTTCCAAATCCAATACTTCACTGGATAAATTCAATATTTTATACGAAACGTCCTTTACTTTGATATTAACAAAGAATTTATCAATAATTCTGATATCCATAAACATGTAGCGTTTGTTACCTTTCGTGAGACAGAATCTAAGGTTGGCTCTGTTTTATTAAAGAAGCTTTAGTGTAAGCGATACTTTGGTGAACGAATCGTTTAAGAGTCGCATCTTTTTGTTGGACTGAACAAACCAGGAATCAAACTGCTTCACTGAAACCAGACTTGACAGATGCAGTTCAATTGAATAGAACCAGTTAATAGAATAAAAGTTAAACCTGATTGTATGAAAATTTCATCAACACTAACAGGATTATTTTTAAGACAATTTATAATCTAATTATTTGTTTCATTTTCTGAATCATGCTGCAAAAAACTGAACTCTGACACAATCAATTACAATAATCACCTTTATATTACTAAAACTTTGGAAACCGTACTAATCAGGAAAATGTGAACATGTGGCTTTATCTTACTATTGTAATATGCTGTTAGTGGTTTCGCAAAACCTGCCCCCTAAAGACGTCACAGTAAATCAAAATAATCGTCAGTGCGCGCCTCAAAATCTGATTAGTTAAAAATAGTATCCAGTGAATGGCCAGATTCGTTTTTGCTGTTTACAGAGTGTAGAGAGACATGTGGCTTCAGGGAGCCTATTTCAGTGATGTCTATCAAGCCGTAAGTAGAAACATTCAGAGCACAACCACACATTCCTGCCTCTGTTCTGTGACACAGGCTCAAAAACTGTTTCTTCTTACTCACAGACCTTCCTAACAGTGGTGGAATATGTGTTTTAAGTCCAGGCCATCAAGTTGTTAACAAACAGGGCACCCTATGGACATCATACATGGACATTAAGGTTACTGACATTTCACATCAGTAGTAGAAAGCAAATAAAGGTAAATGAGTACAAAAAATATTGAAATACCTGTTATTTTTAATATGGCAGATATTTCTTTACATCTTATTAAAAAGTGCATTGAATATTTTGAATACTGTCAATCACGTTGTAACTGCTTTAGCAATTACATGGTAAATGGGTTTTAGTTTGTAGAAATCTGTCCTCAAACCATATCTGAACACTACAACTTATTCTGTATAAAAAAAAAGCAAAGAAATCAAAGTAAATGAAAAAAAATGAATGGTTAAAAACACACAATCATAATACACACATTATAGGGATAACAGTTTAATTGCTAGGTGTGAATTAAAATGTACATTTTATTAAGAAGGGCACTTCATACAAAAATACAAGATTACAATGCCAGTCCAGACATTTTTGAGACTCCCATTATTTGGGTTTCCTCTGATTATTTGAACATAAAAAAACTCTCTCCTCCATAGCTGAACACAAATCATTATGTACTGTATAGTTGATATGCCCTTTCAAGCACATTATGGAGTTTGGGTTGAAACATTAAAGAATCAAAGTCTCCACATCTACACAATGACAGATCGTCTCTCTTGACAAAAGGAAAAAAATCAGGATGCCATGTCGGTCAATGCTCCATTCATTGGTTATTTGCTTTTAGGGTCCCCCTTCTCATTAGCCTTTTTTTGCTTCTGCTGCATGATTTCAGCATCTCTGAAATATAAATCATATTCACATTCAGTATGATGCACTTTGCAATTCAATGTATCTGTTATTATCTTTATGTGTTGTACCTTTGCTTACGGGCAGCTGCTGAGAGGCCATCCTCATTTCTCTTCCCTTTGGAATGTTCAGTGTGCTTCTTAGCATTCTTCTGACGGGCAAGTTCACGCTGATTTCCCCCTGCAGAACGAGACATCGCAACACTCTTAATGGCTTATTCATACTTTACGTAAGGGATAATCAACGGCTAGCCGTGCATTAAAGGATTTTAATGCACGACGTGGAGGCAAAGAACCGCCCGACCCAAAGCGGAGGGTGGTTGCCTCCGCGAAGTGCATTAAAAATCCTTTAATGCGCGGCTAGCCGTTGATTATCCCGCTTATTCCATGGTCGTTTGCCAAGTTATAGACAAGTTAAACTTGTATTGCTCTTTGCAGCGCAATATTAGACCGAGCGGGTAAAAATGAGTTATTTTGGTCAGTTACGGCTCGTTAGCGCCTAGCATTCTGCACACTTCAGATCAGACACAGAGATTAAATAGTGCGGTAAGACCACGTTTATTTGAATGAAGTATTACATGTATTTCAATTAATTATCGATTGAGAGAGAGATGACAGTTGTGTGTACCTGCTTGGTGCGTCTGCGCGTCTCTCTGTACAAGCAATTAGGCTACTTCAAAAACAGCGATTTTATTACCTCATTGCTGGGAGA
>SCHK01372857.1:0-15288 GCA_004124795.1 Poropuntius huangchuchieni | reverse complement strand
GTTTCCAAACTACAAGCTGTCATTGTGGTGGTCACACTTTTGTAACTTATTTACTCCTAATAGCTGGATAAAAGTACCTTCAAGGTACATATTTGTACCTTTTGAAAGGCCCCAGTGACATCTTTTGTACATTTTTTCTGAGATAGATCACCCGGCGCATGCTTTTCTCCAAAAAAGTCAGACCATCTTTAACTTTTGTTGATGAAAAGAAAATACAGAAAATTGTGAAGTCAATATGATGTAGCCAAGAGAAGAATGAGATAAAAGAGAACACTGTATCAGATCCATCTGTTGGCAGTTCTTGGCTTCAAATTCTAACTTCCCTGTGTTGTTTTTGCTCACAGAGGTGCAGCCCTGAGCTCTTTCATGTTTATTTTTCTCCATGGTGCCTCATTCTACTGGACTTCTTCAGCTACCGTATATAATAGCGAAGTGATGCAGTTGATGTAAATCAAAATTTCGTAAGGCCTTTGGCATTTGCATAGATGTTTTATTCGTTTATGTTTATTCCATGAACCAACATTGTCAGGGTAACACAAACAACACTAAAATAATGCAGTGCAACATACATTAACTAAACAACATAAAATATACATTCAACAATACTGTACTGTAAAATTACATGTATTGTCTTTTGCAATCTTACATTGATACGGCATTGCATGCATATATATTTTTTAAAATATACAATTTTACAGTAAATGGGTATTTATTGACTTGTTAAATGTATTTTTTCAGTTATAAAACATGTTTTGTATAATGTGAATTTTGAAGGTCATGTGTACTGTATATATGTGCTTTTTATTTATGTGTTTACATTCCACCTACATTCTAAAATATGACATTCAGAGGAGCATTGGTGATGCAGAGCATGTGATCTGCACTTTTCACTGTCCATTAGACTCTAACTACAGGCAGGCAAGCCTACTGAGCTTTGCTTGTGTGTGTGTGTGTGTGTGTGTGTGTGATTTCCAAGGCCATGGGAGTGTTTTCCAAGTGCTTGCTCTTCCATGAGCACACCTGAGCTCTTCGGCTGATGCGAAGCCTCAGGTTGCTCCGTGTCGAGAGCTGTTTAGGGTAACCATGCGCGACAAAGCTGCCTTCAATCGTGTTTGTCTGTCACTAATTCTCTGTCTCTACTCCATCAGAACCATTCACTCTTCATTTTAAGCTATAGCACGTCTCTCCACCTTGGGCTTACATCATTTTCTTGTGTTTTTGAAGGCATGAAAGAGATGTTCTGAGGTTTTCAGGAATTTGGGATTTGCCTGCGATAACAAACAACATGCTGAATATCCTGATATCCTCGCTGGTCGATGCGGATCGTAACATGCGATGGAGGAGGATTGAGCGATTGTCCTCGTTGGCAGTATTTATCATTCTATTTCTTTGTGTTGTTTTTTCAGTGTTGCTGAGGTTCAATCCTGTGCAGAAGTTGTGTTTTAGCTCATTTTGAGTTAAATTTGTTACAGTCATTCATGGCTTTTCCAGTGCAAATATTTAATCATCATCACTTATTACATTTAATTTCATTTAGCACATTTATGTTTAAATTTCATGTTTTGATGACTAAGAGTCCTGGGTAATAAATGTATAGGGATTTTATTGCTTTGTGTGGAGACATATTGGTCGTTGAAAAGCTTTATCTTCCTACATGTTTTATAGCTCTGTCCTATCACTTCCTCTCCGTCCCTCCTTTCATGATTCCTGAAGCCTATAGCTATGAGAGAATGTGACCTCTTACACTGAGTTATTTTGGGTTTAACCCTCTGGTCTGGTTTATGACAAGAATTTATCCAGCAGCTTGACTAATCCAAAATATCCCTAGCCTCTCCCCTGGACCTGTCTGTCAGTCATCAAGGTATTTGAGGAATTACATCTACAAGCAGAGACCTTGTGACCATTAGCCGATATGGACTTTTAATAGGCCTAGAGAGAACATAGCGTTCAGTGTCTTCAGGGTAAGAATTGGTTTCCTCAGATTACGATTCATGTTTTGTCTTTTTGACTGTGCTTAAGTGGCGCACCAAAGTAACCCGTATCTTGATTGATTTGCTGATTTTTTGTGTGCTGTATCTAATTTGGGTGCTGTATCTAATTTGTGGTATCGAGTTAAAATCTATCTTTTTTTTATCCTCAATTCCACTGTTTTCAGAAATTATATCTTTACCATCTTAATGACAGTTACAAGAACTGTGGAGATTAGAGATAGTTTGCTTCCTTATACAGACAGTTGGCTTGTTGAATGTAAATTAAACCATTTTAGTCTCTTGTTTGCTGAACTCCAGGAATACTTCAGGGACCTAAATCATCACTGACAACTAAATGATTGATTATACTCATAAGGAGTCAGTGATATTTTGTGCTATTGAGAAGCTGTCTTCCTTTCATTTTATCAGTTGCAAACATAAGTTGACATTCTACAGTGAAAAGTACAGCCCATAATGCTGATTTTAAAACAATACAAACAGCATTCTAGGGCCCTGTCCTATGGGAGGGGACCCGGAAACCACAGGAAGCGGTCTGTATTGCAGCAATTATGCCCCGTTAGGTTTCCTGAGTGGTTTGTTATCGACCAAAACGCGATCTAAAGTTTAAACTACACACAATCTTAGTAGTCTAAATGAAAGTTTTAGTTGGCATAATTTAATTTGGCTATTCCAGGTTTTGAACAGAATGCGTATTTTGTTTTCAAGACTCATTTACATTGCACCACATTTTAACAGGCACTGTATGTCTAAACAAACATCAGAACTTCTAAATATTACTTTATAATTATTATTTTCTATTTCTATTTTAATTGTGTTAATCATTAGAAAGACATAGCCTAATTTGACACGTTTTGGAATGCTCATTAATTAAAAATATGTTTAACGGTCCAAATAAGTAATTATTACTTTTTTTGTGTAAATATATATTTTGCGTTAAAATATAGAAGCTCCTTATTTCTCCTACTTAAACTTTTAATACCAACAGCAAAGCACCGAGCAACAACTTTGATCCACTTCACCTTGCTTCCCTCTCTCCATCCCATCCGCTCCCCGGTCAAAACAAAAAGGTCAGGCACGGGGGCGTCACTTTAGTTTTTATTGCTGCATTTATCGTTTAATGTAAAATGTTTAAATATTTATCACATAACACGTGAAACTAACACAATAAACAGCTGCATACACATAAAGAGTTAAAATTACATATCTGGAATTGTGGTTATACAGCTCACACTGTCCCGGTTTCCACCCAACCACCCCCGCAGGACTCTAATGGTCCATTCCAGTCAGACATGTCATGATTGTTGCTGGGAGAGGAGAGAAGCGAGGCTCGAGCTCATCTGTTTGAAACTTCTACCGCTGTGGGACGGTTCGCATCGATATTATTAAACTCTGTGGCGGGGTCGACTTTAGGACAGCAAGGTTTTCTTGATTCATTATTGTTTTTCACTTTATTGGAAAGAGAAAGAGATTATCGGCAAGGTATTCGCGTAGCTCCTGAAGTTTGTGCATGTTCACGCGCAATAATAGATGATGAACTTTGGACTGCTGGATTTCAGTTGTGTTGACATGTCTTTGGGCGGTCAGAAGAAGTAAACCCGCTTTGCCCGGCGTTGCGGCGGCTGCTGGGCAGGACGAAGGAGGAATATTTTTTTGTGTTTTGGGTGTAGTGATATTTAACAACAGTAAACTTGCTACGCCGGGAGCCAGCAACATATCAAAATGTCTGCCAAGGCTGCAACTCATTTTGTAGGAAATTACTTTACTAAAGGTACTTTTCAAAACAATTTGACGGGATACGAGTCCTGACCCATTTGAGGAGCGATACATGTTGGAAAAGACTCGTTCTCCAAACGACTGTATCCTGTTTTCCTTATAATCCACGTGAAAGGCAGAATCTTAAAGAGACAGTTCACTGAAAATAATAAACAAACAAAAAATATTTCATCCTTTTCTAACTCTCGTGTTATTTTAAACATTTACAACTTTTTAACTTAAATGGAACAAACGGGAAAATGACAGCCTCAGATCACAAATCATTTTCATTGCACGAATAAAAGGTGTGATCAAAGTGAACGGTGACCGATACTGTCATTCAGACTAACATCTCCATGTATTGCACGCACAAATAATACGAGGTTGGAATACATTTTGCGTGAACTGTCCCTTTAAGATTCTTGGACAATTAAAACGCGTTCAAAGTGAAGCTTGAGGAGACTCGTGATGTAACTTACCTGTTGATTATAAATGGCACTGTAATGCCAAGACTTGTAATGTCAAAGTGGTGTGAAATTACTGCGCTTTAATTATAGTAACTATTTTCTCGCGTTACTTAAGATTGTAGACCAACTTTCTCTTTTGGGATAGTCGATAATGCGCACACAGGGAAATCTCAACCTCAAAATAGTTTCTGTTTGTGTGAATAATGTGGGCAGGATTTTGCAGGTGCAGGAAACTACTACTCGGGCCTGTGCAGATGCAGATAAATGCCTCACATTATATACGAGATTTGGTTCACTTATTGTATTATGTTTAGCCTGCATATTTGCTTTGAGATTGTTTACACTATAAGGCATGTGGTGGGAAAGACTCGACCAGAACGAGCCGTGGTTTTGTGGTTCTGTATCAGAGAGAGTCTGCGGAGAAGTCATTTTTGCGTGGGTTACGTGTGTAAGGTGGCTCACGAAGTACAATGGCGCACATTGTGTTTGTGTATGTGTTTATGCTGATCTTGAGTGGGCTTCCTCTTCCACTGTGCTGTGAGAATATGAAAACACAGGAATGTGTACTGCACATACAGTCATTCAGGTTTGGTGAGTTTCTCTTGATGAAATGGTTGCGTGATGATGTAATGCCATGGCGTGTATTGACATTATATCAGTTTACACCATTGGCTTTATCTACATTTAGCATTGAACACATCTATCTATCTGTCTATCTATCTATACATTTATACATGACACAATACAATACATGATACATTTAAGACCAAACATTCATTCAATGAACAACATTTAAAAAAATAAGTATTTTCTTGTTTTTATCTTGCCTTTAAATCTTACCGACCTAAACTTTTAAACTATATAACATTTAATATATTTTACTGTAATATAGTACTAGAATAGAATTCACTTTATTTTTGAGGTAGAAAGTCCTTCGTTTTAATGGTTGCTATTTGTAATAATCAGATAATGTAGTTATTATTACTGTGTATCCCAAAATAATACAACAACAGAAGATATGCATGAGAAGACACAACCTTATTTTTCCAGGTGGAATTTTTTTTAATCATGTGTGTTTATCTCTCTGAGTGACCTTGTTTTTGTGTCCTAAAGTTTTGCTCGATCTCCCCGGTGTCCTTGTGCTCTTTGTGAGACATTGTCCTGTCTATGCTGTATCTGATGTATTTTGTTTTGTCCCCTAGTTTTAAATCCGAAGACTTAATGTGGATGATTACTTTTTCATTAGGTCTTTTGGAAAGGGGAAAAGGGCTATACTCTGTCCTCAGTTTGGGAGTATTTGTTATTTAAAAATGACTGAATAGTTCCAGAACAGACCAGATACTACAATGAGTGACCTGTGGCTCAAGCCTTAAAACAGCTTATAGAGACAAAAGTCCTTTATGTGTCATCAATGACACCACATTGCATGGCTACTGCTCACCAAGTTGCTCTTAAGGGCTTATTTACGACTTTGATAATCGTGGAAGGTTTTTTTAATTGAGAAATAATATATTTCTTAATAAAATATAGTGAAGTCATACTTTGTTTTAAAGCTTTAACAAAGCAGAATTCAAAATCTTTGGATTCATCAAGCTAATCAGTAATAAATACAAATCCTGTTACAGTTGTGCGATCAAGACACCATTTGGTACTGATTACGTCTGTTTGTTCTTGAGTAGAAAATTTCTTGTTAAACTGGACTGTCTCACTCTCACACCCTCTTTGTAGTATCTGACTTTCTGGATTGACACCATGCCATATTCTTTCCCTTGAGTAAATAAACAGTCTGTACTAGAGGGAAAATATTAATTCAATCTAGAGGGAACTAATCTAATGTCCTATTTGAATGAAAATGAAGGTGTTTAATACGGAACAGTACATACAGCCTTGCTCACCTGTCTGTCTGACTGTCTGTCCCGTGCACAAAATACAAAAGAAAATTATTTGTATTAATACTATAAATAGGCCCCTCGAGCTTGTATTCATAGTCAAAGCAGAAAGAGAGAGAGAAAGCTCTTGTCCTACGTTTCTGTTCTGGAGAGGTTATGTTAATTACTGCTGGAGCCTCTAGCCCTCTTTGAGAGCTTGCAGAATAGGTTTTTTAATCATCAGAGGACAAACATATCTCCACTTTACTGCTGTACCAGACATAGTAGAAAAAAAGAAGGCATGCAGTTTCAATTTCCTCTGCTGGAGAGGGAATGCTTGTTTCTTTGTCTATATCTTTTTTTGCCTCCTGCAAAAATCTGAAGATAAAACTCTAAATGTCAAAATCTGGCAGTGTAATGTGCTGTTTACAGAGTCCTGTGTGCCGCTCAGAGCCAATCAGACTCAAGTGTGCCTGTGTTGTTGGAAAGCTTGAGCCGTTCCCATGGTGAGCAACAGCACTGGGCTCTTGGTGCAGCTCCACCACAGGGCCTATATTGCACGTTTGTCAGTATTACTTCCTCACCTCTCTTGTTCTTTTGTTATGATGTTTTGTGATTTATGGGAGTGACGGATCTGTGTGTAGAAGTATATATACAGGCGACGGGCCACTTGACTGTGTCATTTTCACATTTCTGCTTAGTTTAATGCTCAGCTAATGAGAACTTAATTAGGCTGTACTCTACTGTCACCCACTGTTAGCCCACCCCCCTCAGTCCTCCCCACTGGGCTTTCAGTGTTCTGGAACTGTCTGAGGCAGCCTTACAAAACTTAGATCTTCACTGCATGTGACAGGAGAAAGCAGAAGTGTATGTGTGATCCTCTGCATGTGTCATCTCTGCAGTTTCTGTATAGTAGCCAGTAAGTTTGTTGAATATTAAGAGTGGCCCAGTCCTCAGCGGGGCAGCTGTAACAGAACATGCTAATTTTAGGCAACACAATCAGCTTCAATTGTACTCAAAGATTTTTTTTTTGTTTTTGAGCACATCAAAATGGTGTTATATAAGAAAGACTTACAATAATTGATTTGTATGTATACACCTACACTTTTAAAAAGGATGTCAAAAACGGCACAACCTGTTTTTTTGACACACCTGTGTGTCTAGTTAAGGACGACACATTTTTTGTTAGTTTTAACTCAACCAATGTGTTATCTCTGCTAACACAGAAAATGTGTTGAATTTGTTTTTACACATGGTGTTGTAAATACACAATTTGTGTCAAGTATGTTTTTTTGTATGCAATAAAAACACGGCAATATACAGCATTTATACAGCATTTATTAAACCTGTTACATTTACATAAAAACTCAAAATCAAAAACAATCAAAATACAGCAATTTAAACATTAGAATTGTTCCTTGAGTGAAAAGTCTAATGGTTTATCAAGCTTGTACTTTAAAAAAAAAAAGAAAAAAAAAAAAAAGTGGTATTTGACAACCTCTTAAACATTAATAGTTTGTGGTGAGGGTCGGTGAGATGTAGTCTCTCATTTGTCTCATAGACATGTATAGACGCCCCATTAGACCACTCCAGGCACCTTGGAGCGGTAAACTTGATGTCATTCACCATACTGCATGTTCGCAAAGAGCCGTTGAGCTGTTCTGTTCAGGATTGTGGTATCTTTCGAATATTCAGTGATGGTGAATGATGCCAAGTTGACCATTACTATATGGCGGACGGCTTACATATAGCGGCCCATAGAAACAGTCGCTAATGAGGCATCTACGTTTATATCTATCTATCTATCTATCTATCTATCTATCTATCTATGGTTTGTCTCCTGTCACGTCACTAACTGCCACAAGCGCTTCAGTAGTGTCTTCCATTCAAAACTGCAAGAGTTAAATAAAGATATTTTTGTTATTTATAGGCTATACATAATGAATATAGCAAAATAACACTAGATAAAAAGCCAAGAAAAGCTTAAGCATCAAAGATAATGTTAGCGTCTTAGGGCAATTTGCACAGTATGTGGCACTGTGAATCTGTTCATTTTCAAACAGAGAGACTCGATGAACGGCATGGATTTCCTCATGTGAAGCACTACAATGTGTCAATGATTACTTAAAAGCGATTCTGTTCACAATAAATCTAACTAAAGAAACCATAAAGTAGGGCTAGGCGATACAGCTGAAAAATGTATCAACGATATAATGTTTCATCATTTCTAATGTATTATATGCAGATTAAATAGGACTTATGGAAACTTTTGGCTTGTTTCCCAAGGCCACAGGAGGGCACAATGAGCAAAATAATGCAGTGAATTAAATTGTCAAAGCAAGAAAATAACTGTATAAAAAAATGTGCATTACATCTAAATTAACTCATATATATCAAATATAATTTCGTAAATTGCATAAACAGTTATGAACAAAACAACATCATGTATTTATGCATTATTTAATACAAACACCCGAATCGCTCATCACACAGATTGCCTTTAAAAACATATGAGACTCAGTGAAAAGGAATAAACCTCCACAAATTCGTGACGTGTTTTCTAAAGGTTTGAACCGTTTTAACTTCGCATGGCTTTCTATACATCTCTTGTGTGAGACGCGAGTGCAGCAGTCATATTTGTCCGTCTAAAAATGCACTGAATTTGCATTCTGTGTGAATGGCTTGGTTTCTGTTTTAACCGACGCACTGAGCTACTATATTTCTCTAATATTTTGAATTAATAATGCAACAACTGCACGTCTCGTGGCTTGGATTAACAAAACATTAAAATGCAACAACATCACTTACGTCATCACTGGATTCATCATAATATGATCCCTTTAACTTTAAGATTTTCCATCACATCTATAGCAGTGCCACTTGATATACACCAATCTGGCTGAGAGAATGGGGCACATACAGAAAAAAAAAAATCATCTTTAATCTGAATCACATGTTGAGTTTTAGTGAGCCGCCTTCTCTCAACCATGATAATACAGAGCCCTACAGGAGATTGTGGGCTACAGTGACCCAGACGCACACTCAGCATGCCAAATTCCTTCATGTTACCTCAGCTTGAACTGGCTGAATATTTCAAACAGGTGATGTCCATGTCTAGCTCTGTGTATTCTGAGCAGATCCGTGGAGTTAGTCGCATTGATAAGGTGGATTATTTTCAACGGTATTGCCCCCTGTATAATTGCTGTTTAAGCGATGACTAAATGCAGACTGAGTTTGAAGAGATTACAGACCTCGCAGTGTTTATTTACCTCTGTGAGACTGCGATGGCTATATTTATTTGATAATAGTCTGTTATTATTGTATTGCGTGTGCATAATGATAGTGATCACTGCTAGATTTGGTGTGTTTGTGGGGATGGAGTGTGTGAGAGTATTGGGATAATGACGGTCTTCATTTGGAGGTTTGGTTTGTGTGTGTGACTCAGTGGATCAGTGATTTTGTGGCTTTTATGTGAGTGCAGCGCTCTGAAAAAGAGCGATCACTCTCTTGTGAAGATACTAAAGCTGACAAGCTCACTGCCACACGAAAACCCACATTATTTTGTAAAAACTCTCTTAGTAAAGTCGATTTGTGTTTTTAGCGGGCGGTCTTTCTTGGCTTTTTGGTGTCTGTTGTTGGTCCAGCTTTCCATTAGGCCTGTTTTCTCAGACCCAGGTCCACTGACCTCAGCTTTGCTTTGCCCACGGCACAAAGCAGGTTAGCTGAGATTTACTCTGTTTATGAAGCTAGGAAACTCTAGAAGGCTGTTTTGAAGATAACGCTTGAGCAATTTCCTCACTGTTGCTGCGCCCCATAAGCTTGAAGCAGCAGTTCTAGAGTTCTCTTGAGCTATTTTGATGAAAGCTTTATCACTATTTTAGATTTGTATTTTAAGAAGGTCTTGTGTATTTCAGCATAAATGAATAGATTTCAGCTTTATTTTGAAGTTCTGCAACTTTATTTTCTGCTTGTTTCAAACACTAAAATCTGGTATAGCTCTACTGAACAAGCCTATGTTTGCATTGATTTGAGAGCTGAATGATCAGGTAACTTACAGAACTTGCCAGAAATAAAATGTACTTAAGTCTAGGAGTGTACTCCTGGTTTTGAAGGCATATTTTAAAATGTAAATGAATATTTTTTTTAGCATATTTAAGCCACAGTGACCTAGTTTTTATTTAACACTCAGGTTATTTAACATTATACAATTATATTCACATCACATGTGATATCCATAAATAATGACATAAATAAATACATTTTATTTTTTCCCCCGACAAACAGGGAAGTAATTGCATGCACCTCATCGGGCCTTCCACTTTGGACAGCTTAGTTGATTATAATGAGAGTCATTTAGTTTTGTTTTGCTTCAGTCTAGACACTCAGTTTATGTTGAGACAAACTTCACTAACTTTTGTCCGTCTAGGAGTTATCCTACCCCTGGGCTCAGATGTTTGCAGTTCTTGGTTTGAAGCCCTCCATTTTCTTGAGTGCCATTTTTCTCACAGTGGTGAATAAAAAATGTTTACATATATGTTGTGTTGCCTTTTTACTTACAAAATGTTTTAATGTCTTGGAAATAGGTTTTTTCCCCTCACCAAGGCTTTATTTATTTGATCAGAAGTACAGTACAAACATGAATTATGTGAAATAATATTAAAATTTAAAACGTCTTTTTAACATGTTTTAAAATATTCTGTGATTGCAGAGCTGGATTTTCAGCAGCCATTACTCAAGTATTCAGTGTCACATGATCCTTCAGAAATCATTGTAACGCTGATTTGGTGCTCATTTCTTATTATCAATGTTTAAACAGTTAACCATTTGCATAAATATGAGCTGTGAGTTGCGTGTGTGTGTGTGTTTTCTCTGTTATTTGATTCTGGTTTCATGAAAGGAAAAGTGACAGTTGTAATGGTATGTACTTTATATACAGTATGTTCTCTCATATTTGAAAATTATAAAACTATAGAAAGGGTGATTGGGACCCTGACCTGAAGCTAGGAAACTATTTGAGTGATATTACTTATTTTATATTGTTAGTATAGAATTATATGTTCTCATACATATATGATCTGTTATTATATGTGGGGGAGGCCCTAATTATTCCTGGATATTAATTATATACTGTAGTGGTGAAGGGAATTAATCTAGCTTTAGCCGCACCTCATTAACTCTCTGGCTGTCTATCTTGGGCCACAGAACAGGCATTGTCGCCTGTAAGGGCTTGGGAATTCCTTTGAGTGAGCTCGGACTGGTCACGTGACCCTCGGCTGGGAGGCCTGTCCGGGGTGACTGCTGTTTCTGTGGGTCTGGGATATAAGCAAAACCAAGGTGTCCTATTTATCCCCCACTTTCCCCTCTCACTCATCATTTTGGCCCTGTCCTTCTTTTGTTTCTCTTTCTTTCACTCTCTCTCTTACACACACCCTGACAAAGGGACCCCCTGCTGAATGAGGCTGTTGTTGTACAGTTACACATCATTGTGCTTGTATATGTGTGCGTGTTTTGCATCACAGATTCTGGCTGTGGAATTCAGATGTGGGAACAGCATAGTTTCGGTTGTTAGCTCAGAGCTAAGAACATGGACATTGCACAACAACACATTATCTAAAGACCATAAATAAATAAGACCATCTCTCCCTGTAGACAGACTAAACTTTATGACGGTCAGTAAGATTTTTTGCTTTTATTCAGTAAGGATGCATTACATTGACCAGTGACAGTAAAGGCATTTATAATGTTACAAAAGAGTATTTCAATTAAATGCTCTATTTTTAAATGTTCTAATTATAAAAAAAAATCTTGAAAAAAATGTATCATAGTTTCCACAAAAACTATTGAGCAGCACAACTGTGTTCAGCATTGATAATAAGAAGAAATGTTTCTTAAGGAGCAAAGCAGCATATTAGAATGATTTCTTAAGGATCATGTGACACTGAATACTTGAGTAATGGCTGCTAAAAATTCAGCTTTGCTGTCAGATAAATACCTTATATTTTAAAATAAATTGAGATAAATAACAGTTGATTTAAATGTTTTTTGCGATATTACTGTTTTAAGTCTTTTATCTAAGTGGGTCTTTCAAAAACATCTTGCCAACTCAAATTTTTGACTTTGAAAAACATATTTTAGTCAATCAAAAAACAAAAAAGAAAACATTAAGAATGTATAATATTATAAAGCAGATATGAACAAAACAGGAAACATAACTTCAAAGGGAATGTTCAGATTTATTGTGTCGGTAGCAAAGCTGAAGGTGAGTTTTTATCTTACTTTTAATTCATTATTGATAGCATTATAGCATAAATATTCAGCATTCATTTTTTAGGATTGCTGGCTTACATGATGGCTTTTTCTATTAAGTATTTTAACTCCAAATTGTAAAAATGTAATGATTAAAAATGGTAAAGTCTTCAGGTTTTTAAGCAAACATCATCACAATTCTGTCAGAGAGAGATTGAAAGAGAAAGAGAGTGTAAAAGGCCTTGGCTTCTTATCAGCACATTCCTGCCCTGTGGAATTGTGTGTGTGTGTGTGCTGAGAAGATAACTCTGTGAGTGTTCATTGGGTCAGTGCAGCGCTGATTTAAAAACTCCTGTGGCAAGGCCAGAAACTGCGCCCTGGTTATCGTCTCTGACCTGCCAGCGCTTTGCCACTGCAAACTTAAAATAAATTGTGTGTGTGACTGAGTCACAGTGAGAGAGAGATAATCCAGTCAATGCATACATCTTGACCATTATGCTTTGAACTAGGAGGTTGTTGACTCTAGAGGTGGGTAAACTGCTCTTGAAGAAGTCTTACACTTTAGTGAGTATACAAGACGACATACTTGGAGAGTTTATGTGCTGTTATTATGACTTTTCTCCATCTGTGCTGTCAGCTCAAAGGTGTTTGGTTGAGTTCAGATGACCTCGCTATAAGGGTGCCTGCAAAACACGGTGGCAGTAAAGGGTCAGTGGGCATGTTCAATGCTGAATGGTTGAATGCTGGGAAAAAGAAGTTCTTATCAGAGGGTCTTGCTTGTTTAAACACATAGCAGTTAGTGGTGAAGACCACAGTTACTCATGGACATTTTGGACTGTAATTCAGACTGCATTTTTTTAGAGGATCTACCCATAATATTAGGAAACGTTCTTAAGTTGTTGGACACATAAGATGTGAGATGGAGTTCACTGTCCTGTACTTGTATGTTAGAGGGTTACTGGCCTTTTCCTGCTCATGACGGCCTTTCTCAGGCTGTGAGGACCTTTAAGAGAAGCGTGGTGGAGATTAACTTTTTAATCCTAGTGCACGGGATTAAAGGTTTTTATATTTTTATTTTACTTTCTCTTTGCAAATCAAACATTCAGTCTGTCATGTTAGTAAAACATGAGAACATGGTCTTGCAATTAGTACTTAATATCCTTGTTTTTACCACCGTTCAAAAGTTTGGGGTCGGTAAGATTTTTGTTTTTGTCTTACCATTATCTTTTATAACATTAAAAATGTATTTACAGTAATTTTGATCAATTCAATGCATCCTAGCTGTATAAAAGTATTTATTTCTTAAATAAAACTTAAACTTTTGAATGATGCATTCAGCAGTCATGGCTTTTTGCTCAAGGTGATTTTAAAATCTGAGTGTTAGTCAAACAGAGCTTGATTTTGACAATGTTTTGGAAACCTGATTCATTTGTGACTCATTTTGTACTTATCAAAATTATTACTCCTGTAGATGTGCAAAAATTGCATACATCATCTTTAACTGTCCTAAAACAATCGAATGAATGGATGCGAGTTGTAAGGGTAAGGTAAGGGTAAGGATGAAGAAGGGTAAGACGGTCTTAACTTCTTCAGCTTTTATGTACAAGATCGACCGATTGAGAGTCTAAACTACTGCAACATGAGAGTGTGTTTTCAGTGAGGTCCACGTGCGTTGCTGTCTGAAGGGTGTTTCATCCACTGGGAGTCAGCAAGAGAAGCAGATAAAGTCACCATGGTTACGCTTACTATTATGACATCATGAGGACGCTGCTGGCGTGCCGTTCCGCAGGAGGTGCTGGCTTCTGATTGGCTGACAGGGATGATCCTGCATGCTTAAATTCGAAAGCTTCTGAAGCACGACCGAGGCAGTGGCAGCAACCCCCTCCCCTTAGGCCAGTCTTTCTGTTTACTGTCTCACTCTCTCTTTCTCTCTCTCTCCTGCTCATTCACGGCTGCCATGGGCTATTTTTAGACTTTGATTGTCAAGAACTGCTTAACCAGATTAGACGTCTGTCTGTTTTTCTCTGTCTGTCTCTTATTTTCTCCCCCTTGGCATCATGTGGTTATTATGATACATCTCGGCTAGTTTGTTTCAACTTCGCTATTGATTATTATGATATCATTTTTATTGTTTGGGTGCAAAAATGGTTTGTTTTGACCCTGAAAACGTGAAGCAGCACATTTAAGGGATTGTTCATCCAAAAATATATTTTTTTGTCATTTACTCATTCTCACGTCGTTGCAAACCTGTATGACCTTCTTCAGTGGATTACAAAACATGCTGGTTACCAAACAGTTTTAGTGCCCAATGACTTTCATTTGTTTGGACAAAACAGAAAGATATTTCTCAAAATATCTTCTTTTATGTTGTACAGAAGAAAATGGGTCATACAATTTTGGAATGACATGAGGGTGAGTAAACGATAAATGAATTTTCATGAATCATCCCTGTAAACCTACTGCCAATGTCACCTACCTAGTGCCATTGAAACAGTGTCTCAGTGTCTCTAAGGTTAGACCTGAGACACCTACGTTGGCAATATGAGTAGAGTCAGTGGAAAAGACAGTATAAATGGGCAAATTGTTAGGATTTAATGCTTGTCTTTAGAATTATGGACTGAAGCTGCTTCTCTTTTGTGCTTTACTTAAAGGTGAACAGAATCAGCTGAAAATAGCAGAATGGAAGATTGAATAATGATCGTCTTTTTTAAAAATTGAACACCTTTGCCATCTTTTTATGATCTCATAGTTCTAAGAAAATGTTCTTTGATTGAACACATTCACCATCTTTATATGATCCCACAGTCCTTGTTAAAGGAACACTCCACTTTTTTTGGAAATAGGCTTATTCTGTGCCTGCTGCGCCATGTTACAGCTGCACAGTTCCTGGAATGAGAGTATAGTTCCTAATCATATTGGCCTTGAAAATCGTAACTTTTCATTTTCCTCCGGTCTTAGTACACG
>SCHK01372611.1:0-18941 GCA_004124795.1 Poropuntius huangchuchieni | reverse complement strand
CGTTGTAGTCCCATACGAGCCGTTTTTGTAGGCATTAAACTCATGCTATATCTCCGTTTGCACTGAACTTTCAGCGCTGCAACTTTGCAGATATTGTTTAAGCTCAAACAGCAACATTACACACTAACGTTAAAAAAAATGAAATCGCAATCAACAACCCCTTTAAAAATGACAGGATCCTTAAAGTCAAAATGAAATCAGAATTGACTCCTTTTACTTTAGTGATGCACATTTCTTGTGAACAATTCATTGGTGCATGTTTAGGGTGTGAAATACAGTAGTACCATATTGATTATTGGTCGACATTTTAAATAGTTTTTTACATTTGTTTTTACATTTAGGTTACCTTTGCTGTCATAAGGTTATTCCTTAATTATTAGCAACGCTGAAATTTCGCAAACTGAAAATATTCAGCCAAAACAGCAAAAAAAAATTAAAAAATAATTGATTTTGGCCAAAATAATTTTAATAAGCCAAAATTATTGACATTGAATCAACACTTCTGAAATAACTAATTAGTGTCTATTTTCTACACACAACAAAGATAAGATACAACTGTGACCAAAAATCAGTTAAAAGAACAATATGGAAAATTTATTTAGATGAAATATTGAGAGGCGGCTCGTTTTACTACGACTTTTTACTGGTTTAAAATATCAGATAAGAACATGACACACTGAACAACACACCGAGTTCAGTTAACCAAATATAATTACAAAGACTTCTTAGTTTTAGTTAAATTAAAACTTTTTTTATTGTTGTTTTTTTGTTTGATAATAATTACTTAACGAATAATTTAATTACATAGCTTAACGTAATCTTGTACCTGTAGCATTTAAAATGATTTTTTTGTTTTGTTTTTAGTGTTTAATTTTGATTTAGACAAAATCTTTGATATCTTTTGAAGACTTTTAATATCTGCTAACCAAAAATCATTATTGGCTTATTAGTATCAACCACAATTTTAATACTGGTGCATTCCTAATCCACGTTATTCAAGAACAAATGTGTTTGTCTTCATAAAATTGAATCAAGATTTACAAGCAGCTCATGGGCTTATGACTTCGTAATCTGATCCCAGGAAAGCCCACCTCCCCAGTTCAGCTCTAGATCCGTTTATGGGATCTGGGATAAGTGCAGTCCAGGGGCTACAAGGGGCACTGCCACTGGTTGTCAGTCTGATTGCATAATGGGCTGAATTGAGCTGGCAGTGGTGGGGGATGGGAAAGAGTAAGGAAATAGAGCATCTCCGGCTAGGGTGGAGGGGTTGATCAACTCGAGAACATCATTAACGCTGCCATCACATATCAGTCACTTCTTGAACTTGGCCTCTCCATTTGTGATTTCATCTGAAGTCAAATGGCCCTGAGCATGATATGCACAAACAAACACACGGGCCATTTGATGAGAGGTGCAAAAGGAACCGTTGACCAAGTGTGGGCAGGAAAAGAAAAACAAACAGCTATGGGTCCAGAACCACATGTCCAAACACACAAGTGCCGCCCTGATCTCCTCCTGCCAATTTTTGCCTTACTTTTGGCAAGAGATGAGATTCCACTTGGACTCTTGCATAACAATATGCATCATGATTTAAGAACAGTGGTAATGTCATTTATATTTATCATGTAAACAAGGATAAAAAAAAAATAGGTCAGTTACCAAACACTGGACTCTGAACAATACCCGAACGGCCATTATTTTGAAACTTTCAGTGCTTCACAACAATGTGCTTCTACTTCTGTGGGACATTTAACATTAGTTACTGTGTGTTTAGAGCTAGTTATCATATAAGGCAACTGGGAAGCATAATAAATGGAGAGAATAATCAGTCATGNTAAGGCAACTGGGAAGCATAATAAATGGAGAGAATAATCAGCCATGGATAGGTAATAAGCCAGTATCAGCAATTTTGAAAAACTAGAGTTGACAGCAGACTACCATTGCATCAGAATTTCAACAACCATAATAATCAGGTGAAACATAGCAAAAAATAATATATATATATTTTTTTTGCATGAAATAGTTTTGAATAGCCCTAAAAGAGTGACATTTAATCAGTGCTTTTCTGAAAGCACATTTTGACAGTGTAAATGTCTATTTTGAAAGACAAAGAAACATGACACACTTTACCCCGACCAAAAATAATGCTAGAGTAGCAATTACTAAAATATGTTCAGCTGAAATATCAATAGGCATCTTATAGCCTAAGAACTTTACTATCACTGGTATAATTTAACAACTGAGAAAAAGATACCATAAAGAGCATAATGAGTTCAAATACCAAATTTATTAACCAAAACCTCATGTTCTGTTTTTACCTCAATGAAAACTTTAATTATTTAATTAGATGTTTTGCAAAAATAATTTTGGTGCATCACTAAATCAGACATTAAAAGTTGCTATTATACAGAAACCTAATTTTGGTATCCGGTCAACCCTATAACAAAGCACCATTGACCAAAATAAAATCAAACTATGAGATTCCAGAGCTGCGTTCCAATCATATCTCCACAGCTAACACAAGCTTCAAAACACTGGAAAATACAGGCATGATATGAAGTCAAAAAGCAGCACGGTCCAGCCAGGCGGGGAGAGTATTGCATCACAACTAGACGTGCTGGGTTACATAAGGTGGAAACCAGCCAAACCATGGCTTTAAATTCTAGGAATGTTTGAGAAACACCACATGTGCGACCAACTGCGAGAGATGGATGTGTTCTTCTTAGAAACCGGTTTCTAGTAATCTACATGATAAGGGGACACAACATTCTAGGGCTGTAATGAATACTTGAGGTGTCATGAGCCTATAGACACAGACTGTCCTTTTAGACGAGAATGTTTCTAAAGCAATGTCCCTGGAGCTCTGAATGACACACTAGAGGATGTTTATCAGCAGGAACAGGTAGTGAAGAACTCCAGCACATCATTTTGCCAGTGGCAAGGCCATGAACCTCACAGTATTAAGATAAAGAAAGAGATAAAGACAAATAAAAATATTTTCTAGGGTCTACAGCCCACGAAGGGCTGGTAAATAAACAGACAACCTACACTTGGTGACATGTTGGTGGAAAGAAATGAGGGTGAACATTTAGAGGGCACTATTACACTATAAGGTGAAAGAATGGATTAATCGCAGTATTATACTACATTGTGAACACAACTTATTAGCTGAACAGTTGTTGGTTCCTGCAGGCAGCTCTCGAGGAAAACATTAACAGGTTCCAGATGTTTGCAGGCTGTATTTCTTTCTTCCCTTGCAAACAACACTCACTGCTCATTGTCTTCATTTGAATTCATCCCTCCCCTCCTTCTCTGAAAACTGAAGACAACAAGTCAATCCGTGCTCCACTGGGACACGCTGTTCTCTAACAGGAAGTTCAAGTTTTGTTTTGACACATATGATTCTTATGCATATGAGACTCATAAACAAGTCTGACTCCTCCTACCCTGCATAAAAACCCCGCCCACTCCTCATTTCCACTTTATGTTTCCAAGTCTCTTTATGTTTTTTGCACATCTGAACAGCACTTCTCTGTTCCTTCAAGGGGGATAGTTTGAAGAATGTTTGAACTGATTTTATTCATAAAATGAAAATCAGTGGTGTCCAAAACAACACCCTACTTTCGCATCATTGACATACATGCATCAATCAATCAATCAATCAACCAACCAACCAACCAACCAACCAACCAACCAACCAATCGTATTTTGTGTTGCACATCAAATATAACATTATATAAGCTTGGAATAAAAAGAAAAAAATACAATTATAATTTTTATTACATAAATTGCAATTTAAAATGCACTATGGTTCTAGGCTGCAGAATTTTCTATATATCAATATAACAATAAAATAAAAACAATAATAATTGTTCATGGTATTACATAATTATTATATAGTCATATTGATATATAATTAAAACAAATTTAGCCTAATTGTGTAGCCCTATAAACAAGCACATCAAACCTGGAGTGTTTCTATTAAATAATTAAATGAATTAATTAATATAACTATTGTAAAAATACATAAAAACAACAAAAAAATTATATTTTTATTTTTACAGCATAATAATAACATTGCAAACATTTATATCAATATTTTATTTATTATTCTCAAATGTTGAACCATCAAGCTTTTATTCTGGCAGCCTGCCTTAAAGTTTCTCTTCTGCTGACAAAAGCCGGTTTAAAAGAGAATTGAAAAACATCGGATCATCAGGATCCAGCACTGAAAACACCGGATTTGCTCTTCACGTGTAAAAAAAAACACGCAGAACGCATATTTTTTAAATTAAATTGTAGCCTTTGCGATTTTATGATCACACTAAGACATATCGCAATTTTGGTTGGTTTTGACTAACTGTGCAGCTCTAAGGGTGAGTTGTTGGGTGAGCTATCCCTTTAAAGGCAAAGCACATGTACACCCGCGTCAGGCAGAAGAAGAATCACCACCCTGTTATTACAGCAGGTCTCCAGCCTCCCTCTGTCAGAGCAGGGACATCGCTGAATAGCGTTTGACTGGAGCTGCTCAGCTCTCACTGCAGGCCTGTAATTAAAACGGCTGCTGAGATATCTTCAGTTCCATCGGTACAGATCCCCATTGAGGAAAACCTCAATAACGCTTCAACATCTCTGTGTACGCGCTCTAAACAAGCACGCACGTGTGAACTGGCACTGACGTTGGCATTAATCACAAGCAGCCTCCATTCACACTTCTTCATCATGTGGGATGAGATCGTTATCGGAGCTGCAGGTCTGGCCCGGAGCGCTACCGCGCTGCATATGCTCCATGTGGCGTAGTGGGATCTGAGGGCTGCCTCTCTCAGCACAGCTTAAATGTGAAAGGGCAAGCGCTCCCTGTTGCTATACTTTAACTAGACACCTCTGGCAGGGTACAAAATAAAGTCAATCCTCCTTACATCTTTAATGACAGTGGATTGTAAACAGTCCACCGTAGAGTACTTGGGCTTGGAAGGGAGCACCATCGATATTCCCCAGGGCTCCGTGCTGCCATCAGGAGAAGTGTGCTGGAGAAAGGTCACCTTTTTTCTTGTAGTATATGCTTGTTGGCGCCTGCTGAGGTAAATGGCCATTTATTTCATTTGATGAGCAATCAAGCAGGTATCCACTTGCTTTGTATTTACAGTGTCTTAAGACAGTGAGAGTGGCAGATCTGCAAAGTGATAGTGAGTTCATTAAATCAAGAAGGAAGGGCTACGGTATATTAGATATAGAGATCCAAACTAATTTTGTGAGCACTAAACAAGACCACCACAAAGAACGCTATTGCTGCTGGGGAATGAAGTACTTTAATGTAATCAGAAAAGTATTTAGTATAATTGTAGCTATTATACAAAAAAATGTTATAACATCATAAGGTGTAAACTGAAAAATGATTCTGTTTTCCTTTGCACTAACCGAAAAAAGTGCTTGACTGAAACTATATATTAAGGTTGTCAAAGCAATTAGTTGTGAAAAATCTTATCCAAAATAAAAGTTGTTTACATAATACATTGTTTGTACTGTATTTATTTAGATGTGTATATATAAATACACATAAATACATTTATATATTTAAGAAATATTTGTGTGTGCGTGTGTGTACATAGATACATATATATATACACATACACATACACATACATACAAATTTAAATTCTGTCACTGAACACCCACTACAGTGCACCTTATGGCAATGTTTGCTTGCATTGCCTTATAGATTTCATAACAATAAGTGTTCACATAGAGTACAGAGAGTGCAGTTCATGACTGCATATCATTTCTGATGCAAATACTATTCAAATACCCTCCCTGCACAAACCCATGTGAGTATTCAACATGATTCAGATATCTATGTCTTTTCCTGGCAGAAGAGCAGCTGAAATAAGGAGGGGTGGAATGACTTGAATCTTCCAGGGTAAAATTAAGATGAACTTCCACCTTGGTCAGACTGACCTCGTGATTTAGAAGGCAAGAGTGAGCAGGAAACAGATCTCAGCGTTGCACAGATTTATTTACGGTCGCCAGACTACATAAGCGACGCAGCATGTGCGTCTCCAAAAACAGCTGATGAACAGCTACAGTACGTCACCACTGACACCTACTCCATCTCCATTTCAGCACAGGGAGGAAAAACACACCACACGCCAAATGGGACAGAGTTTGGTACTACCTGTGACAGCCGAGACAAAATGCTAAAATTTCTCACACCAACTAAAAGATAAACAGTGTATCTTCAAGAACGATCAGCGAGATGAATGTAAACAGCTTGTAGTGCACTCAGACCTCTCTGCCCTTGCAGGAGAGATAGATTACACATGAAATCACTCTTCTTCTCAAGTGTCTTCCTGGAGTCGACCAAAAATCTTGCAGCGTTCAGCACAAAAACTGATACTGAAAAGCATGCTTAACTGAAGAATGAGGGGTCCTGCAGGTCTGTGTCGGGTGGGAGTGTTATATAAGCATGCTGCGTGGGAAGCGCAGGATATTTAACGACTCTCTTCACTATACTGGGAAGCATTACATGTCAAAGGTGTATAGGTGACTGAATCATAACAGCCATAATTAAACCCACAGCTTGATCCTGCCGTAGACGTCAACGTCTTTTCAGAACAGTGCCTGCTCTGTCAGCCGAGGGTTTGGACCAATGAAATGGCAGCCCACACCATTCCAGAGGAGGCAAACCCTCCCCCTATATGAGCCTGCTGGTGGGATGCAGAAGGAGGAACGCTGGGTATTGATGGATGAATTAGCTTGCTAACAAAACGGGCTGACTTCTGACATTTTCCGCATAGTATGCAGCATTCAGCCCCAAGGATGCTGAGAAATAATCTTATTTCCTTCTGGCCAGTGACATTATTCTCTAAAGTGCACTGTGAGAGACTGCACACAATGTATTTTTGCATTCGGATTTATATAATTGCAATTAATGTCCGCTCTAATGACTTTATTAGCATTAGAGAATAACTTGTGTGATATTCTCAAAGTGGTCTCATGCAATGTACAGCAGGGCTTAGTCTAGGACAGGTCATGTGACTTATCATGTGAATGGTGGTGTTATATAAGAACTGGGCCAGTCCCGCAGGCCCTCACAGCTCTTAGTGAATAGTAGCACAGCACTAACAGCTCTGGGCATCTCTGCTCAGAGTTAGTAAGGACAAAGCATTCAGAGATTATAGCAAGAAATGAACAAAAGTGCCATTACCTGGACATCATACAGCGCCACAATGTTCTCATGTTGGAGTTCCTGTAAACAAAAAATAAATGCATTGTAACAAATAATATAACAAAATTAGTACAAGAATAAAAGACATATACATAGTATTTTAAATATTGTAAATATAATATAAAAAATAATTGTAAAAGTTTGGGTTTTAATGTTTTTGAAAGAGGTCTCTAATGCTCACCAAGGTGACATTTATTTGATTAAAAATACAGTAAAATAGTAATTTTGCGAAACATTATTAACATTAAAGGTAACTTAAAATGTAATGTATTTCTGTGATGGCAAAGCTGAATTTTCTGCAGCATTATTCCTGTCTTCCGTGTCACATGATCCTTCAGAAATCACACTATTATTTGACTTTTCTTAATATTATCATTGTTGAAAACAGTTGTGCTGCTTAATATTTTGTAGAAACATTGACACATTTTCTTCAGGATAAATACTTTTTTTTTTTAAATTTGAAATAGAAATCTTTTGTAACATTATAAATGTATTATTAATACCAAAACAATAAAGAATCACCAACAACAACTCACCTTTAGAATTTTGATTTCTTTGCCAAGCAGAATCTGAGATTTGGAGAGATTCTTTTTGTTAATACTCTTGATGGCGACCTCCCAATCAGTCTTCTGCAAATATTATACAAAGAGAGCAATTATCATTAGGTGGGATGGCAGAGGGGGGTTATACAGCCTAATTACATTACTATGAATCCCACAAAGCATTTACTTCTTACATTTTGAGCATTAGAGTTGAAATATTGACTGTTTAACCCTGTGTGAGTCTTTGGTTGAAGACAAGACACAGTAACATTTTTCTTCTTTTTTATTATGCTGCATCCATTCTGCATCTGTTTCTCAACTTGTGACCTGGTTTCACATAAAGCGGAGAGTATAATTGGGATTTTAGACTTTATGAGGTATTTGTGTAAGGTGGGATTCCATAGGGCCACACACTAGCTTAAAGAAACTGTGTCCCCAACGCAGAGTGGAAATCCATGAATAGAACGATGCTTTTCAAGTAAATGTAGGTTAATAGGAGATGTTCCTGCGGCACACTGTGCTGTAGCCAAGTGCTGGCAGCATGCAAGAGCGGCTGCGTTCATCTCGCCTCGCTGAAAACCGACTCAGCCAAGCGTGGTGAAGGCAACCCAGAGAAAACGCTGCTGGCTTCTATACTGACCCCATTCAGTAGATGAGCTTTCAAAGTCTCTGCTTTTAATATCACATCTAACCAAGGAATGAGAGACTGAATGCACAACATAAATGTAGTATATATGCAGCTAATGTATGCCCTGTATCATTTTGCATGTCTTCCTAGCTAGAATGCATCAATCAGTGCTCATAAGCATGTGTGATTATGAATATCGTAATATGTTTGTAGGATGAAAATAACAGTCTCACTGGTAGTATTGAGTCAGCTGCTTTGGATGAGGAAGGTGATCATAAATATGCATCAGATTACTCCTGCTATATATAGTCACAGGCTGATATTGTACTACATGTTGTGCATACACTAAGCATTTCCTCACACAAACATACAGTATATGTAACATGTAGAGATAACCACTAATGATCTACAGATGCACAATAAATCATTGACCATAGAGTATGGGCCAATATTTGCATTTGATCTGATTAGACTAGGTTTCAACATAACTGAACAGTTTTTCAACTGTACAATTGAGTGTTCTGCTACATGATTTTCATTCTGCATTCTAGAGAGTTTGGATGCTGTTAAAGTCAGTATGAAATGAAAATCATTCTAATTTCTAAATGCATGTTATTGGTTTTTTGTGAATTTATCTGTGCATACAGTGTTACAGTTTTTACCAATTATTTTTTAAATGTCATAGCTCAGTCTTGTGGTGAAGCAACAGGCTTTCTTTATGGTGACATATGTTGGACTTGTCCAATCCCATTCAGATCAGTCTTCATTCAGTCAATGACTGGTGGACTGAAGAAAGGGACTTTGACCAAGACCCTGTACTAGGCCTAATTTTTTAAATTTGTTTCACTTAGATGTATTTCAAATTCTGTTGCAAATTATGTTACATTGCAACTTAAAAAAAAAGAATATTATCAGCTCAGCTGCAAACTTTTATATCAGGATATTCCCACCAAAATCACAAAAGAGATCTTTTAATACCTCAGCTGTTTCTTCTAGACACCAATGAGATCACACAAAGAGAAACCGGAGACGTTGCATGCTTCTTAGATGTTTCTCATGACAAAACAACCCAGTAATCTCATATGTCTCATGTTTCAGATGAGATCTCAATGATCGAGGCCTCAAATTTTGCTCAGATTTGTACCAAACTCTCCAATTCAAATCCCAACAGTTAATAGTATCTACTCCAGCTTATCAAATCAAGATACTTGTTTATGATGCATAACATTTTTCCCAATTTGTTTCTAGTAAATTTCAATATTTTACAGTGAATATATATTTTATATATACCGAATAGTGGTACTACAATGATTCTAATTACTATTGGTCTAGTAAAAACACTAACAACAAACACAGATACTCGTTAGTTTTATGCAATGAAGTCCTCATAACATCCAGTGAGTGTGTTTTATGTATTTAGGCAATGTCAAAATCAAGCAGAAAAATCATAACAAAATGTGGGTCCCGTCCCTCCGCCCAAACGTACAAGTAGACCGGTCAGTCCTATTGACGTCAGACGGCTTATTCACTGAGGCTGTTTTATGAATGAATGACTCTAGCAGTATGTGACCTATTCTAGCACACGTTACGTAAAAACAACCCACGGTTTCTAACCAAGAGCTGCTATTACCGAGAGATGCATGCACTACACAAATCTATTAAAATGCATTTAGTCCATGTAAATTTGAGATTTAAATGCCTCACTCTTGGGATGCAAACAGGAAAAACTAGAGGCACATAACGAGCATGGCCCAGATTTGCTGAGAATAATGATGCTCAGCCACACGGACTCAAGCCAGTCATGTGCTTATTTACCTTTTTATGTCTTCCCTTGAAGACGACCGCAAAGGCTCCGTGTCCGACGAGGTCTTTTCGACTGTATTCAAAGTCTCCCACCGTCTCCATTTTTTTGGCAGGTGTCCGGTGATACACAACAGCTTGTGATGGAGAGGCTATCGGGGACAAGTTCTTCAAACTCTCGGTAATCCAGACGACAGTCTGTCCGAGAACCCTGTCATCCCCAAATTATCAATGCGAAAGACGATTTAGTACACTTGAGAGTTTCCTAATAGCTGTCTGGCTTAAAATCAAGACGAGGTCAGAATCAAAACAAAGGAATAGCTAAATGTGAAGTTTCCTAGCTAGATGCGCAGGATGCACATTACTAGTTCCGTTGTCGCTCTCTGACCCAGTTAACAAGACATTTCGCAAAATAGCTAGATGAAATAGCTATTAATTAATCTCGAACCTATATAGTTTACAAGCTACATGATGTCAGTTCAGTTCAAAAGGAAAGAAAGAGGTTGCAAACGCCCTCTCTCTCTTACTGTAATAGTGCCTCGTTAACTCAATAACGGCGCGGTGGGTCGTTGAGTTTCCCATCGCAAGCTGCCTAAAAATGACAGCCAGAGCAAATCCAACAATATTTACGTATACAACGCAGCAGATAAATCGTAATAAATAATATCTAGAAGTGTTCCGACATCTATTTTACATGTAGACAAGCAGTGCCGCTTATATAATGACAGGTCAGTTCATAAAAAAACGCGATTCAGTAGCGTTCCTATTCGTTTAATGCAATAGTCATCTGTCCTTCTGCTTCTGCTCTATGGCACTCTCCTTCAAATCCATATGATAGCTGGGTAACGTTACACCATTTCTTCAGTTCACCCCTCTGTCCTGCTTTCGATCTCGCGGGGCAATGCAGGAAAACGTCAGTGGGTCACTTTAAAGAAACGCAGGAAAATACGTTAAAAGCACGATCCGTTACGTGGAGGGGATGTAACGTTTATCTTCAGTTCGTTCCGAGAAGTTGACCATGATCACAGCTTGCTGCATTACAATGACAGAGCTCTTACAGGAGAAGACCATCATAACGTGTTCCTCCGCGCACCCGAGTGCGTCGCCCTCCGCCGCGAGAGATAGTCCCACTCGCATCACAAAGCCTGAGCTCGGCAAGAAAACACTAGGCTATACGAAGGAGAAGAACATTTTTAAGATGCTGTGAAAAACATTGTGAGCATTTTTAATTTTCCACCAGAATGCAGTTTAATAAGTAGCCTAATTACGAAAGAAAGAAAGAAAGATTAATTGATTGATTAGGGGTAATTATACCTGATATGTTCAAGAAAAACATGCATTTGTTCACAATGTTGAACAAACCCATAAAAGTGATAATTACACAAAGTGCTAGACTCCAGTGCTCATTTATTTTTAATAGAACAACAACAATATGACAGCGCTTGGTGCTCCCCCTGGCGGCGGCTGCCTGTATGAACACGCAAATAAAAACAAAATTGTTTACTTTTGTCATTAAAGGCCTCACTGGCGTACTCTGGTGGTAAAACAGACTGCAAAAATGATTTTCTTCCTTGGCATTTATGTCGTTTTCCATTTCGAGTATCTAAACATTCATAAATCAAGATACATTTACTTCAGCAGGAAAACATATCTGAAAAAAATTAGGTCAGCTTATGCTTAAAACAAGAAAATATCTATCAATTGTGTGAAAACAATTGTTTTGTTTTGTTTTCCCTTTTATATTAAGTTGATTTTTCTTACACCATTGCCAGTTTTTTTAAAACATAAACTCACTTATCTTTGATTGCAAGACATCTACTGTATGAGATAATGCTAAAAATAATAAGTCTGAACATGCACTGCTGCTGTTATTACTAAAAAGTCACATGCGGAGTGACTCATGTCTCAACATGCCTTTCACATGTCCATGTGGGGCATCAAATTAAAAGATTTATGGGGTGAGGCAACAGACATGGGTGGGTCCATCTCCAGTGTCACTTTATGGTCACTTAGCATTGAGAACAGCATGATTATGGCTGTCAGTTTCCATTGGTTGTGATGGTTAAGAATTCCTTGTGTAATTTAATAGAAATTCTGGCCTACCTCTTAAACACAATAATCCATAAACAAGTCTCATATTAACCCTGTAAAGTTTATTGAATCATATTAAATACTCACATGTCCTATATTTTTAAAATGATCAAAACTTTGCTGAAAAATTAGTTGTACACCATTTACTACATTACTACTACATTTACTACTGTTGTCTGACTGATAATTTATACTTTTAGCTATTAAAAGAACTTTTAGTATAATTATTAAAATATCTACCTTCAGGTTGTGCATGGTACATGTGTCTTTTGCTGTGAAATCTTTAATGGTTTTTATTAAGTAAATGAATAACTTTTATATTGTTAGTAATATTTCAAGATTAACACTTTTTGTACTGACACAAAGTAGGTTTACTTGATTATCCACAAATCATGTTAAAAGTGAGTATTTGATACATCAGGCTTTGAAAAAAAAGTTTACTTGTATAATTTATCTCTCAATCATCATTGTATTGCATTACATTATATGTTTTGCCCCCACAATTAAAAAAATACAGAAATTTGATCATAAAAAAGTATTTAAATATCATCGTACTATAACAAAATTATTATAGGCATACAGCCTTACAGCATATATTTACATGCATTTTATATAAGCAGTCAGCTATACTGTAATTAATGTCTTATTGTCTTACAATACAAGCTATCAGAATTTAATCTTACTTTTTTGCCATATAATGTGAATATCAGCAACTGCTCCAAATTCCATATTTTTGTTTGCATGTAAATTTGATAAATTGATGATATGGTTCAAAATATGGTTAGATGTAAAAGCAGGGAGGCAATATTCAAATAATAAACATGACGTTATATTACCCAGTGTATAAAATAATAATAAATTTTACTTTTTGGTGGTTAGCAAGTCTTTATGTGTTTCTAATGCAAATATATTGCATATATATTTGAAAGCACAAAGATATCGCTATAAAAAATGATTAGTCCTTAAAATAAATACTACGCTAATACATCACAGGAAACTTTGTGCATTTTATACTTTCTCAAAAAAAACTCACTCTGTATGATTTATAAGCGTTTTGAAAAATGGGGACATGGGGTAATGTCCTCAAAAGTCACCGTCTCCATGTAATACCTACAAATACAAATTTGTGTCCTCATATGTCACAAAAATGCGCACACACACACACACAGATGAGAAATATATTCATTAAATTAACATTAAATAAAGATGCTAATGGTAAAAGTAAAAATAAAGGTGTTCTAATTGACTTATTGCTAATGATGTCATGTTGTTTACATTTAAATAAGCTGCAGCATTCTGTGTCAGTACAGCAGCTTTAGTTGATTTTTAAAAAATCAACACAACTGTCCCTGAAGCCTTGAAGCCTGATCGCACACACAAGCTCTTCCCAACTTTGGTGAGTTTCATCAATTTGTCAGTTTGTGAAGTTTCTCTTGTTTCCTCTTCATGGAGCAGCATCGCCCGAGAAGAACCAGGGCTCTTCCCACACACCTGAAGGGCTTCTTAGTGGAGGCCGTCTCTTCCATTGAAGGGCTCTGTGAGCTTTCACAGCTGGCAGCTGTAACCAGATTAGATCACACTTACAGCTGCATCTCTGCCAAAGCTAGAAGACCCAAAGGTTTGGAAGAGCGCTACATGAAGAACGCTGCTTCTCTTCCTGAAATCCGACCAGCAGCCTCAGTCTCTTCAGTGGATGTGTGTCGGGCTCCTCTGCTCCAGCAGGAAGAGCCCGTCTCCATCCACGGCCACAGTATACAGGGCTACCAGGACATTTACCGCTCTGTAGCCGAGCCAATGTTGAAGACATGCTGTGGTTGGCACCGTCCCTACAGCCTTGAGCTGGGACTGAAGATAAAGCAGCGCCTGTGGGAGACGCTCAGCTGCCCATCACTGCTGGAGACTGAGCAGCCTGAAGGATATATTCAAATCACTGAAAGCTTCTCCACAACCAGCAGAAGCTTCGCTCCTCGAATAGACGTGGACATCAGTGAAGAGCCCCTGCCTGAGGAACCCTGAAGGAAGAAGCCCAGACACTGAGCCATCACAGTGTCACATTTAGCATCGCACAGCGGGACCTGTAAATATATGTATATACATTTAGTTCTTTACACCATATTTGTAGAGTAAGTTTTATATTGTAGAGTAACACATTGCTGTATGGTTTTTCAGATGTTTTTGGTGATTGTGTTGATCTGCGTTTCCTAGGTTGCTCCAAGCCGTTTTTAGCACATCGCTACATGGTTTTGTCAGGATGTTTTGGTGATTTCTTGTGCCTTGTCATGCGTTTGGCAAGGTTTTCTGCGCGGTTGTTAGCTTGTTGTGTTGTGGTTGCTGGACTCTTTTGTTTGGTTTTTCATGTGTCATTATGTGGCTGTTAGTTGCTAGATGTTTTGAGTGGTTGGTTGACGTGGCTGTTTTAAACAGCTGGGTAGGTTAGGGTCCCTCACATGGTTTGCAGCTTGATGTGCTGTGAGGGCTTGTGTGTATCTGTGATGCTGAGAGCTACGCCACTGGTAGTTCACAACTACTGGTAGGGTCTCCCATAGTGGACAGGTCTCAGCTGAGATGCCAGACGAAGACAAACCACCTGATTCTGGACAGCAGGAGATTACCTGATACTCTTATAATGATGGGAAAAACAGATTTTATATGTGGAAGTCATCGATGGATTGATGGAGGCATCTGTTTCAACATAACAAGGAAAGTAAAGGTGTTACTGATATTAGTGAACTCAGGTAAATGATCATGTGAATACAGACAAGAAGTAAAGAGTATTAAAATACAATAATTACTCTCGACAATAGGTAAACACAGTAATCTGGATTTCACAAACTGGAGATTAATAGATAGTGCTATCTTTTTTTGNAAACACAGTAATCTGGATTTCACAAACTGGAGATTAATAGAACTAGTGCTATCTTTTTTTAAGCCAAGTTAATTTTATTTGGGTATAGCATTTTTTACAATACACATTGTTTCAGAGCGGTTTTATGGAAGTTCATGATGTTCATGTTTATAATGCCTTAAAATCTACATTTAGCAGTTTAGAGCGGGGTAGTAGGATTGTTTACATTTGGCAATTAATGACATTTGAGATTAAATTTGCTCTTAGTATAGACTCTTTATATGAGTATGTATGGTTAATGTAAGATAGGCTTACAGTTGTTAGGTATAAGTCAGCTGAGGTGAGTAATTAATTTTGATGTGAAACTGATGATTATTAAAAATGTCTAAAATTTATAATCAGTCGATTAAAATGTTTATTCAAAACTGATTACATGATTCATGCATGAGTTAATCAGCATTATCAACAGATTTTTAAAGTGCTGAAATTTGACTCCATGTTTTATATAAAGATTTATCTATATATTATCTATATACAACAGTTAATATTCATCCGAAAAAGGTAATAAAACGAATTAGACTGATTTTTAAAAGGATGTTTCACCGTGCTGATTACACTAGTCCAGCAGGTGGCGGTATACAGCAACATCATCTATCCGCCATAAAACACAGAAGAAGAAGAAAACCAACCACCCGACGCAGATTGGTGATGTGAATTTATTTTGGCGTCTTCAGAGGTACTGTAATCTGTCTGTTTCAGACATCTGAAAGTTGCCTTTTATTCAGCAGCTTTGTACATCACAATCTTGCCAATTATCATTATCGTACGGGCTAAGTTTTCGCCAGATGTAAGTTACAGATGTAAATTTACACAGAAATTGCACTTCACTTGAAGTGTGGAAAACTTAAAGAATTAAACGTATTTTCCCGCATATACTAGAGGGGGGTAAAAAGTATTCACATTTAATTCCTAAAATGTAATAATAAGGTTTTCCACGCTTCAGAAAAGTCTGAAATCAGGATGCAGAGGTTTTCCCTGTAACATGTTTAAGCATAACTTTCTTAATGTGCAGATTATGTAGGACGTTAGTTGAACCAGATGTTAACGGAACTATTTTTTTTTCTTGCTTGGCTGAAGTCGTTCCCAGCATTTGACAAAACCGAGGTAAAAAATTAAATGAGGATATCATTTAGTAAACTGATTCAAAAGAGTCGAGTCACTGAGATGAATCAAAATCCCAAACGCCAACAACACTGACAAACTCCACCCACCGGAATTAAATAACCAGAGGTCGTCCTTCTAGAAAATCCACATGGAAAATACAATTTAGACAACAGCTGAAATAAACAGAAAAAAATAATGTAAGTCCTTCAACAATCATGCAGTGTTCACGTCTGCTTATAGACACTACTGCTTTCATGCCTGTTGCTTCTTTTGTGAGAGAATTACCCTAAATACATTTGGGTTTGCTTAAGTTGTTATTATACAAAGTATGTACTTCAGTCCAATAGTATTTGAGTAAAAACTTTCCTAATGATGTACAATTTCTCAAGTACTTACACCCCTGGACACACCTGACAGAAATCTTTCAGGTAAATTTCATAAGAAAACCTAACGTCATAAACGTGTCATAGATGTTTCAAGAGGGTATAGTACATGTTGCGAAATATGCACGCTGCACTGAATTAGAATGGTATTTTTACTGTTTTTCTTTTTAAACTGTCCCTAATTTATTTTATTTTTTTTTAGGAAAGAATAGTATCTACTTTGTTTTATGAATTCTTCTCTGCTTGTAGACTCACAATCTAGACTGACTTTCCAAAATGTCTCGGGAGCAGCAGGCTGTTCAGCAGGCCAGGAAAGCTTTCTTAACTGGAAGATCTAAACCCCTGGACTACAGAATTAAACAACTTCAAAACTTAAAGCGATTCATTAAAGAAAAAACAACAGACATTGCCAATGCCATGAGAAAAGACCTCCATAAGGTGAATCAAAATTGCGATCTCTCCATGTTTTATTTGGAAGTCTGTTTGTATCGAACATAATAGCTGTGTTTTCACAGACTGCAAATGCAACACAGCTGTTTGAGATCCTTGGCTTGGAGGGAGAAATCAATCTGGCTGTCAGCAAGCTGGCTGAGTGGGCCGCTCCTCGTCCTGTGAATAAAAACCTTCTCACTATTGCAGATGATGTGTACATACAGCCAGAGCCTCTTGGTGTTGTGCTTATCATTGGGGCATGGAACTACCCAATAGCGGTTACCCTGCAACCCCTTGTGGGTGCCATTGCTGCAGGTAAAGCACAAACCTACTGTTTGTTGAGACTGTCAATATGCCATGTAATTATTACTATATTTAAAGCTAAAAAACACTATAAAACATCACAAAAGTAGTCCATACTGCTTAATTGTGCATGATATGCCAAGGCTTCTGAAGCCATACAATTTCTTTATGAGAGGAACAGATGTAGCTATTCACTAATATTCTCTTTATCATTATATCTGAAAGCTGCCTTTGATTCTTATATATGATATGTTTCTGTAGGTAATGCTGCAGTTGTGAAACCTTCAGAAGTGAGCTCTCACACAGCCAAAGTTATGGAGCTCCTGCCTCTCTACCTGGACCCCGTAATACTCCATTCGATAACATTGTCATTTTTAAAATATAATTTTCATTTTACTTGCTTAATTCTAACCTTAAAGGGATAGTTCACCCAAAAACTAACATTCTGTCATTAATTACTTACCCTCATGTCGTTCCATACCCATAAGACTTAAGATATGTTTGATGGAAGCTTTCTGAGCCTGCATAGGCAGCAACGCAACTGACAGGGTCAAGGCCCAGAAAGACAGTAAGGATATCGTTAAAATGGTCCATGGGGCATCAGTGGTTCAACCGTAATTTTATGAAGCTAATTTTATGAAGTTTTGTGCACAAAGAAAACAAAAATAACAAATAGTTAAGTTGTAGAGATGGACAGATAAAGCATTGTGAAGCTTTTGAGGCTTTTTCCCTGATTGTACCAAAAAAGATTCAAAGCCTCAAAGACAGACCCTACCAGTGACATCTAGTGGTCAGCTGCAATTATAGCAGCCACTTTCAAATGATTCACACATCTTGTTGATTTCAGTTTCAACACAAAAGCAGGACTCAACAATAGCTGTGTCTTCATTCTGAGAATCACTGTCCACACATGAAAGTGTTACTATGTTACTATGAAGCAGGGAGGAAACACCAAGCATTTCGCATCTCTTCATAATGAATGAAGATTTGAATCAGTCGCCTCACTTTAGGTGTTTCATTGTGATGATTGTGAGATTTGATACAAGCCTCGACACAGTCTTTCGAACCAGTCTGCTTCAATAGAGTAAAATAGGCTTCCGAGCCTCAGTGTCAAATATCCCATCTCTATTAAGTTGTTATTATATAATAAGAAGAACAAGTTGTTATTTTTGTTTTCTTTGCATACAAAAAGTATTCTTGTAGCTTTATAAAATTACAGTTAAACCACTGATACATGCACTATTTTAACAATGTCCTTACTACTTTTCTGGCCCTTGAACTTGGTAATTACACTGCTGTCTATGCAGGGTCAGAAAGCTCTCGGATTTAATCAAAAATATCTTAATTTGTGTTCTGAAGATGAACGAAGGACATGTTTGGAACGACATGAGGATGAGTAATTAATGACAGAATTTTCGTTTTTAGACGAACTATCCTTTTAATTCTACCATCTCCATTAATGTGTTCAGGAGATGTATCAAGTAATAACAGGAGGGGTTCCAGAGACCCAGGAGCTGCTGAAGCAGCG
>SCHK01372598.1:0-14657 GCA_004124795.1 Poropuntius huangchuchieni | reverse complement strand
ATGCTACTGAACTGCTTCCGGTTTTCGCAGTTCGCAGACGCTAACTTAACTGCCATAATTAAATAAAATGAAAAGGTTTAATAAAAAAGTTGCCAGATGTATGTTCGTCTGTTTTTTTTTTAATTCTTCTATCTTTCTCTTCTAACTGTGTATTTGAACATACTACTCAAATATTGCATTTCGCATACAGCAATAAAATGGGCATATTCAGGCACAGGAATGGCTTAGAGACACACAGATTCACATATACACCAAATGGATCCACAGTGCACAATAAACAATGGTACTGTAGCAGGCGAAAGAACAGACGCACTTCAGACAAAGAAAGCAGAGAGGGACGACGGACAGAAGCTTTAGGTCCAACAGGCAGATTGGCTGTAAAAAATTAATGGCGGACCGTGAGAGAGAACAGTGGGGCGACAGAACGAGGAGAAAGTGTGATCCAAGCACGAGTAAAAGTATAGTTTTAATATTGACTGTATCTCATCCACAGTCTCCCTTCTGTAATGACTTTTTCTCTCAGTTTTCCCGTCATGGCTCCTGTGTTGCTTTCCATCTCCCTGCCACTGAATGAATTACATTATTTGTCTTGGACCCATCTTCTGTGCAACTGGAATGTGTGTGCGCATTTGTTCCAAACAGCTATTCTTCTCCTGCAGATCTGATTGTGTCGATTTGTCTTGCAGCTATGCTACACTTCAATTTGCCATCTGTCTGTCAGGGCTGTGCTGAGGGCCGTTATTGATTCGCTGTTGCTGCCGTCACTCTTTATGACTGTCAAAGCACAATCAAGCCCATACCATTACCATACCTGGACTAGGGCTGAATGGCATGATGGTATAAACTGCCTAGCAACAAAAAAGCGTCTACCATTAAGATTACGGTATTCACACTTTCTACTTAATCGGTTATTAGTCATTTAATATAAGCTCTATTGATCAAATATAACTATAATAAAAATATTTCAGGTAGAATTTGCAGAAAAATCACTTACAAGATATAGACCGTAACCATGGTATAAATTACTCTTATCGTGCCGTGGTCCTGCCGCCCACCTCTAATATGGACATATGTCTCGCTCTGAACCTTTTGTGTTATCCGTCTCTAAGAACTCATCTTCTCACCCACATGAGTTAATAGACGCCACAATTCAAGGAGATTTAAATAAAGTGATCAGCTGCTCAGATGGAACTGCGGTGTATGTAGTGATTACCTGTCAGAGGGTAATTTACTGTAGGCCATGTGTATCATGCTCACTGCAATACCCTGTAGCCGCACACAAACCCACACGGTATCATGCCATCCGAAATCAATTCAATCAGGCAATATTTATGGACAGATTGAGCATTACATCATCTCGCTGTGCTGCTCAGTAGGAGGACGTCAATGAAACTCAGCAGGCAAGAGTAGAGGATGTGGCCCGTGACTTTCATACTGAAAGATTAATAGAGTCGCATTGTTACAGTTTCAAATCTCTTGCGCACATTTGTCTCATTCATCTAGCTCACACAGACCTTCTGGAAGCGAGCTCGACAACTGTATCCTATGTCTAAGAGGATACAATCACTTCTTAAAAAATTAAAAATGAACAACATTATAAATGCTAGTTGAAGAGTTTAAGCTTGAATGAAAATTAGAAATGTTGCTTTTGCAAGAAACGGAAATAAAATATGTTTAAGTGGGAGTACTAGAATTACTAAACAAAATAAACATTAATAAACTGAAAATAATTGTATCAATTATGATACTAAAATAACACTGACACTTTTTAAATAAATAAAAGAAAAAGACTAAAATTCTACAAATTAATTTAAGCATCCCAACTTCATGTAGAGTATGAAAAAGGATATTAATTTTGCAATTTGCTATAGTTTACTAGACAACAAAGGCAATTTATAAATGTAAAAAATAAGTTAAATTAGTAAATTAAAAGCAATTAAATATCAACCAATACAATTATTAATAAAATCTAACATTGGCAGACAATTGCTACCAATTTATCGTGCGCCAGAATCATTTTGAAATTTATCAAATATACAACTACATTTTTTTGGAAGAAAAAATCCGCTTGGCTCAAAAATCAAAGTCTGAATGTGCATGACACTTCTGGGCAAGTTATTTCAAGCTAGTTTACCGGCACAGAATAACCACTACAGCTGTGAGCAACCAAATTTAACCATTACCAAAGATATTAACCTGTGATTTTTACCTCCAACTGGGGCAAATTCACAGAGGGTTCAGTTTGCCTCTTTATATCTGCTCAGCAGCTCTCTTCTCTCTCATCCATTCCTCCTCTCCTGTCTAAATGCCCCCCAGGGAGGAGAAGTCCAATACAGGCTCCAATTGATTGAAGGTGACTGAGTTTAAAGATTCTGCTTCTGAAGGGAAGCACACACTACTTGACTGCTGCCGTAGGGAGCATGACTGAACCGGGTTCAAACTTTAGTGAAGGCACACTAAATTGGCTCTTCATAAAGACCCTCCGGACTGTGCATGAACCAAAAGTGACAAAAAGTTTCAATGCTGGTTTAATAAGGAAAAGTCTATAGTCCGTTTTCAATGACAACGTGTATTTAAAAAGGTGTAATGATTGAAGATATTGAACTTGGCCGTTGGTCATTTTAGCTCAGGTGCTTAGAGTTGTTATAAAAATTGAAATTGGAGCCATGTGTGAGGCATATTAGAAGTGAGGCATAATTTGATGAGAAGCCCACCACAGATGAAAACACACAAAATTTAGACTGACCAGTTATTTTAATTATGGATGAATGGTGCTAAAAATGTCAAATATTGTACAGTTTGCTCAGCATTTCTTTAATTAGTTTGTCTCTTAAAAAATTAAACAATATCTAAGTGTTCATTATTAAAAGGTAAGATTAAACAAAAACAAAACAAAGTAGACTCCTTTTCTTTTTAATGGAGAACATGTACATTATAAACCCACTCTCAATTCAGTTTCGCCATTAAATATAGAAACTTTTTTTTTACGTGTAAACATAACTTTTTAGATAAGAAATCAACCCAACATAAATGTTTAGATAAGAAATCAACATTTAATTTAGGGTAAATCGATTAAATAGAAAAATAATTGTTCGTTTCAGCCTTAGATATTTGCCCTATTAATCAACTGACACTCATCCTAAGCAAAATATTTATTAAAAGAACAATCCTCCTGGAGCAACCAGTGGTTAAACACCTCCCTCAAGAACATAATAATGATCATGGATCACTGCAAATCTCAGTAAGCCAGACTTTGGCATTAAATCTGTGGTCGACCAAAAAGGACTGAGGCTAAATCGCCCTGCAGGGCTTTAAACCCACAATCTTGTGGCTACCAGCCCTAGTGTTCACAGAGATCTAACAACAGGACTGGGAGGAGCTTGTTCATCCAATCTTCTCACTTCCAACCCAACCTGTATTTCCAAACCTATCCGCTTCATGGACTAAACAATTACAGGGCAGTTATAAACGTGTTTATGTGTCTGCATGCTTGAGAGACAGTATATATGGTCAAATGTGAAGCTGAGTTTGTTTCATTTCCGCTCTGTTGACCTCTCTCTCATCCCTCCCTGCTGAGCCAATCACAGCGCTCCGTGAGAGCAAATGCTCCTACAGAGTAGAGTCCGCTTGATTCACTACTGAAATAAGACAACAAACACACAAAAACATACTGTAAGAAGGAAAAATGCTATGACTGGGCTGCATGCAGTTTCCAGTTGTTTTAAAAGTTTTGTAATAAAAGTTGGTGAAAATATTATGTGGGCTCAAATAGAATGCATTATATCATGACTGATGAGGCTTGTAGCTCCAACTACACAAAAACCTGTAGTAGCTCGATTATAACAGTGGTTTTAAATGTGTTTAATGTCACCAAACTCTGCTTTTCTGGGAAGTCTTTTAAGAGACCCATTTATTTAACTTTTGCTATGTTCCTTTCCTCATTAGATGTCCACTGCTGCTCAACAAATATAGATTTTGTGGTGAATTTAAGAGGTTGACTCAGCACAGAAACGATAATGGAATGAGTATAACCTTATTAGTTAAGTGGCAAAAATTGCATAATGATTGATAAAGCCCATTTCCCAATTTGGGAAACTATTTTCATGCATTATATAGTGCAGATATTTCTCTCTCATTTTTCTGAACATTAATTTTGCAGCGCGGTGACAATTTCGATAACTGAAAAGGCAGTGGTACAGCATACATAAACAGGAACTTAAAAAACGGTTCGGATGTTCTCTACGTGATCAGACCACCCTGACTTTATCCCCTCAGCGTTCAGACAAAGCAGAAGAGTGAAAGACCGGCTCAAGATCTCAACTCTTCCCAGTGGAGATCCGGCTCAGAGCACCAATTAACGGGCCAATCCAGCTGAACTATCAGTCCCAGTGATCTGCACTGCTGGCCATCAGGATTTATCTCCCTACAACCACACAGCAGCAATACACTTTAGAGCTACAGCCCAGCCAGAGAAAGAGTGTGTGACGGATGAACAACCCGAGTGAAAAATGGAATCAGAGAAAGGGAGAAGGCAATGGAGGACGATGAGAGGAAAGAGGGGGAAACATGTGTCATCTTAAGCGAGGCGGTCGCTGAGTGTGAAAAAGAAGTCGTGAGATGTAGCTAGTAGATTGATCTCCTCATCAACACAGTCAGAGACAGCGCAACAGAAAGAAGATGGACTACATGGAAAAAGTTGAAAAGGAGAAAATGAATACAGAGGCTGTCAGAATGGAAATCAGAACAGAAAAGTAGTTGTCAACAGATGTTTTTTAACGGTCAAAGCCGAAATACACACACATTCAGTATATATTTTGAAAATATTTGCATGTATATACATTTTTATACTTATATTATTATATTTTAGTTTATATATAAATATATTTAAAATATAAACATAACATATTTTTCTTAAACATATACATGTTTGTATTTATATATACATAATAAATATACACAGTACACATTGATATATTATGTAAACAAAAACTTTTATTTTGGATGCGATTAATCACGATTAATCGTTTGACAGCACTAGATCAAACACACAGCATATTGTGAAATAATATTGCAATTTAACTGTTTTTTTATTTGAATGTTTTAATTAGTGCTGTCAAATGATTAATTGCGATTAATCGCATCCAAAATAAAAGTTTTTGTTTACATAATATATGTATGTGTACTGTTCATATTTATTATGTAGATATAAATACACACAGTACATATTTTAGAAATATTTACATGCATATATTTCTATATTTTATATTATATTTAATAATATATTTGTTATATAAACAATGTATTTTTCTTAAATATATGCATGTGTTTGCATTTATATATATATACACATAATAAATATGCACCGTACACATACATATATTTTGTAAACAAAAACTTGCATTTTGGATGCGATTAATCAATTTGACAGCACTAGTTTTAATATGTATTTTATTCATGTGATTGCATCATTACTCCAGTCTTCAGTGTCACATGATCCTTCAGAAATCATCCTAGCATGCCGATTTGCTGCTCAAAAATTATTATTATTATTTTTTTTTTTTTGGCAAAACTGTAATCATAATTTTTTGGATGAACATTCACAATAACTGCATTAGTTTTTAAAAAAAAACAAAAAAAAACCCTGCTATAATATAACATTGCTGGAAAATATATATATTACAAATATGCACATACATACACATTACTGAATAAAAAAATCTGTTAAATTAAAAATTGTAAAAATTTAAACAATTTTAAAAATTAAAAAATGTTCAGCAGCCTGAAGAACAAAATATTTTTCAGTATGACAAGAAAAAACCAAAATGTAATACTATTACTGTCAGATTTTAGTGCTAATTAAAAATTATTAATTCAAGTAGATAGGATCTGATTACCTGCATAGAAAACAGCCGCTTGAGGGCATTGCAAAGATCGCCGCAGAGTGAAATGACTTGCCTTCAAGGGAGCACAGTGTTGTTTACTACATACTAATGAACTGGTTATGCAAGTGACACAAGTTTGAGTTCATTGTTTTCCAATCAAATTCCCCTTCTTTTCCCTTATCATTTCCTGTCCTTTCTCTACTTTCCTATCAATAAAAGCAGCAAAAGCCTGAAAGTAACAGCAAGGCAGAGGCGACACAGAGAGAGAAAACAAAGCACTCACATGCAATGAGAACAGAAAGGTTGGATGACTGTAGTTTGATTGCTAATTCCACCGTGCTATGAAGCAAAACAATCTTGTAACCCGCAGTGGTTCTTGACATGTGGTTTAATTGTGGAACATGACTGATGGTTCTCTGTTTAAGTAAGAAGCTGTGTTACAGTAGCCATGGCTTCTTCAGCCTGAGGGCATCTGAACACACTTCACTATCAGCGCCTCGGAGAAAAAAGAAATGCAATTTCACCTAGCCTTGATCCACTACTACTCGTGTGTGTTCTGTGATGCTGTTAAGCGATTAGCTGAGGAAACGAGGAGGCCGAGTGAAAAGCACTTTCTGTTATCTATGTGGGAGTCTATGGTTAGCCTCAGAGTCATTTGAGATCATTAAGGTGCAGACACCTTATTTAAATGCAAAGCTGCCCGAGTTAAAGTCTGCTCTCTCTCTCTCATGCCTAAAGATTCATCTGCTGGGAAATGGCAGTAAGAGTAAACCCTGTCCAGGCTAATTTCTCACCCTTTTCGATACTGATATTGTCAAGTGTAAAGTATGCCATGAAGGTCTTATTAAATTGGACATTTTTTGAATAACAAATCCAACATATAAAATAGATTAAAAATCTGAGACCAGTGGGGGGTTTTTTATTTCAAAAAGATTTTGTTATAAACTGTATTATTAGGATAATAATTTAACTAAAATTTAAACTGTTAACTTAATATCAGAATTACTTAATATTTGTATATTTTTAAGGATCATTTTTTAAAGAAATTAATACTATTATTAATGAATTACTAATACAGCAAAGACATTTATAATTACACAAGATATGCATTTAAAATAAATACTGTTCTTCATCATTTATATTCCATTCTATTTGTTTTTTTTCTATTCCATAAAAATATTAAGCAAAATAACCATTTACAACACTGATAATATGTTTCCAAATCAGCATAATTTCTGAAGGACTTAATATATATATATTTATTTATTTTTTTTTTTTTTTTTTTTTTTTTTTTTTTCACATTATTTCTATTTTACATTGGTATTTTTTTATAAAATAAACACAGTCTTGGTAAGCATAAGAGACTTTTTCAAAAATATCAAAAATCTTACTAACCGCACTAAGTAGTGTATTTGATATATGAAATACACTACTTAGTGCGGTTAGTATTTATGAATTTGTGACAGAAGCACTAAATATTTACTTAATAGTAAATATTTAGTGCTTCTGTCACAAATTCTTAATTTGATTACTGACCTATAAATATGTCAAATATTAATGTGTTGAATGTGTTAAATATTAAACATTACATTTTTCTACCCAAAAATAAAAATTCTTTTTTTTTAGTTTGCCTTTATTGAATTTTATGTCTTTATTATATAACACAAAATATATTTTAAAGAGTGTTAGTAACCAAGAGTGTTAGTTTACCATTGACTTCTATTGTATTAAAATATACACAAAGACATTTCTCAAAACATCTTTTATGTTGCACAGAAGAAAGGCTGTGAACAACATAATGGCGAGTAGCCTAAAAGATACAACTTTCATTTTTGGGTGAAATATCCCTTTAAACGTACAATAAGTTCAAATAAAAAAGATCCCAGATTCTCAAAGTGGCCACAGTGTGATATTTTTTAAAGTTTAAAATTGGTCAATGACACATTGTAATATATAAAAGTTTCCAATCCACTTTAACACATCTGAGATAACTGACCTTGGCTGTACAGCACGAGATACTTTCAGAACCACTATATTCAAAAGGTAGGCTTGTTTAATTAACAGATTTCAAAGTCCATGCTGTACTGTGAAGATTTGAAAAAGATAAAATTAGCACACAGAGCAGCCAAGATCACTCCAAAAGGCACAACCTTAACTGATTATTTTAAGATAAGTATTCAAACAGTTTGAAACCCATCCTGTACGTTGCGTGACTTTTGGTTAATTAGACTAACAGCATTCTGATCTTCAGTTAGTCACTTGCGAGGACTGAAGTGCTTTTAAAGAAAAACAGTGTTCCTCTCCCCCGTCAGACCACAGGCAGAACATGTTGTGTGGTTGCACCCGTGGCCAAATCTTACATGTCTGAACATGTGAGGCGGCCGTCCCTACCGTACCAGCCCCTGATAAAACACACAATCCTGCCACACATTTCACACACTTGCGTCATTAAAGAGCCCTTGACAACAGAAGGAGGGATGAAAGAAGATGAGAAACGAATGTCACCATCTCTTCACCGCTAACTTTCTCATTCTATCTCTCATTCTCATCTTCAGTCAGTGAAGGAGGCGGTAACTTGGGGATTTTCAATGTCAGACTAAAAGCAAAAGTAGTGGCAAAATGAGCCAATCACCGGGCCGAAAATGTCCGACTTTCATTTTTGCCCAATTTCACAGGACTTTCCGCGGCCTCCTACGCAGGAAACACTTGTACCGCTATGAGCCGTCACACTCTTTCATAACCACATCTCTTAGGTCACGGCTATTTCTCCAGCCAAGACTTTAAAGAGATGAAGAGAATGAAAATGAATCTGAAGGAGAAAGGAGACTGGAATGATGCCATTAAGGCTAAAGAGTGGTAGAGAGAGAGAGAGAAAGCATGAATAGAATCAAAAGAGGGGGCAGAAAAGTCTTTCAAAGAGAAAGTGGAAGTAAAAGCCTGCATCGGAGTGATTGATATGACACGCTGTTTTACCTTTCATACTTAGATTAGACACTGTCTAAAATATGTTTATATTGTTAATCAAATGTGCATTAGTACAGTACAGAGTCATTTTAATTACTTGCTTTGACATTAAATCATACAGTGAGGCAATATTTTTTTTGTCAGACCGTCTAATAAATCAGTCACAGCATAGACTATAGATCGTAACTGCAATTAAATTAAAATTTAATTAAACACTGCCTCTGTTTTTTGCACATTTTCTCTCGGAAATTTCCCCTGACAATGTTCAGCGTTTGAATACAATCACTCAGCAATTCTATAGCTATTCACAATTCAAGAGCTTTTACTCAGAACGAGACTGATACTATAAAGTTGCCAATTACAGAGAGAACAAGAAAGTACAGCAGAGGAAAAAAAAATGAGGAGAAAGTAAATAAATCAGTTATTAACAGGCACAATAATACTATTAGTGTGTGTAGGTGTGTGAGAGAGTTTATCATGTGAGAGAAACATGACAGGTCTCAAAGTTATCAGTCACATGCCTTGCCACAAAGGGTAGTACTGAGGTACTACGGTTATATTTCAATAATTTAACAGCATATTCCTGTTCATGGTTCAATGGTCATAAGACATGCAGATAAATAAATATTTCCTCTTTTTTAGTAAGTGTTTTAAAACCCCAGTTTGAGAAACTCTGCCCAAAAAAGACTTTTATGTATGCATTTTCACTATTTTTTTCTCTGTGAAATATGAAAATAAAAAACACATTTTCTGCATTTGCCTCTCGCATACTCTAGGTGAAGTATGAAAGCATGTGAAAAATTAGCATGCAATGTAACTTCAGTCTTTCTTTTTTTTCTTGTGGTTATGAAAAGCCCTGAAGGTCAAATGAATTATTTCTTTGCTGTGTGTAACAACACCACAACATTTTTTTTAAATATGCAGAAAATGTGAGAAATCATTTTACCCATTTTCTTATATATTTTCCCCCTATTATGTTATACACAAAAAAAAACATGAGAAATGGATTCAAGGAGGCATTGTATTTAAAAAAAAAAAAAAAAATTATAAAAAAAAAAAAAATTCTGCCTCTATATGGTCTTGTGGAATTCACAGACATTCAAATGTGCCAAGGAGAAAAAAAGGTCACACTTTATTTTAAGGTCAAATTAACTATGGCTTTTGCCTCAATAAAATCGTGATTTGCTGCTTATTAATAGTTAGTAAGGTAATTGTTAAGTTTAGGTTTTGAGCAGGAAGAATATATATTAAGAATATGAATATGGTCATTTATTATATGGTCATGTATGGTATCATGTATGTTATGTGCTTTGTAAGCACTAATAAACAGCTATGTTAATAATACGCATGCCAATAATCAACTATTTAATAGTGAGAATTGGTCCTTATACTAAAGTGTTACAGAAAAAACAACTATCGTCCTCATTATATCAATATCTATAACATACACACTTTGCAAAAGGATCATAAGGATCAGCTTCCAATTTACACACTCTTCACATCACCAGCTTGATTGTCATTTCACGTTTCTTCTTAAAATAGTTACCTAATTAATTCTGTTTTCCAGTTTTTCAAAAATCCAAAATTACCACAGTGTATTTACTACATCTCAGCAAACACCTCATCAGACTTGGAAACAAACTCTGAATGTGAATCAGTATCAAATGACAAACAAGCAACACACACACACACGCTATTTCTGTTTTATAATGACATATATCTCTAGAGCATCACAATATTATTATGCATGAGCATTTGGATGTTGAATAAACATATCCCTGCATAGTGAACGAGGAAGTGTGCCCATCAGAATTCACAGAGTGTTTCCTGTGCTGACATGTATGCATTTCACACTCTGAGACACAACAACGAAAGGTCACCGAATGTCTTGCATTTGACGTTCGGCACACAGGTTCAGATTTAGTTAACACCTGTGTCTATGTGTGTGTGTGTGTGTGTGACAGAGAAAGAAAAAGAGAAAGAGAGAGAAAGTAAGAGAGACCTGGGAAAGGTCGGCGTAGCTTCATTCCCGTGAGGAAAAGAAGTGGCCATCAACTTGCCTTTCAAATTCTAATCAGTCTTTTCTCTCTCTCTTCCTGTCTGCTGCTTCTCGCTCATCAGCGGCATCATCAACATGATCATAATAATCAGATCTCTCATCTGAGAGCTCCGTAACACCTGCTGTTCCCCTCTATAACCGTTCACCTCCCACCTCCTCGCTCAGACTCTCTGACTCCTCACTATAAAATCATTAAACCCAATGTAGAATCATTAAAAGAGCAGGACATGTTTGTGTTCATGCCCTACACACTCCACGCTGATTTTGTGGGAAAATCTATGCCATGGATTTAAATAAATAAATATGATAATAAAATGTTGACCTCATTAACTTAGATTAGATTTGCTAGTGATAATCAACAAAGACGCAAATTCATATAAATTCATAAATAGGTAATAAACAGAACCATAAACAAAAATGAACATTACGTATCTAACCATAAACAGAAATTAACAAAGTTACAACAAAGAATTCAGTGTGGTGACTACCGGGAGCAGAATCTGATGTGATAGAATCTTATACTTTAATACCTTGAGAGAGAAAAAACAGCTAAAACCAGTTTACGCTGGTTGGCTGGATTTAGCTTAAGCTGAAAGCTGGTTTCCAAGCATGGCTAGACTGTTCAAGCTGGTTTTAGTTGGTTGTTCCTTGCAGCTGGTCTCCCTGTTTGACCAGATACCAGTTTGTCCAGCTAATGAAGTGGCCAAACCCCCTCTTAAACCATCTTGCTAACCAGCTACAACCAAGCTGGATGACCAGCAAAACCAGCTGTTTTTTCAACAGGGATAGTCATATATGATATTAAAACTGTGGTAATAAATGATTGCTGTAACCTGCCATGGTATATTACAAGGTACCTGTCAACGCTAAAATTGCAAAAGTTTTATATTTTCACGTAATGTTAGCGTTTTAACACTCCTGTAGTTCATTTACCTGGGGAATCGTAAGCCGCACGTGCAGGTGTTGTCGATGTCAACGACTGTTTTCATTGCTGAAAGTTGATAGGACGCATTTGAAGGTTTAATTCAGTCGATAAATATACGGTAACGGTAAATATCCGTTTATCAGGCGCTCTTTTTGTTCTTTGCGTTATAAAAATTAATGTTTTGCTGTTAACGTTTTACTGAGTGAGAAGCTGCTCAAAACAAGTCATCGCGTGAGGGAGCTGTCCGAATCACTCAGAATGAACCACGAACCGATTCAGAAAGTTTGGCAACTCGCTTGATTGATTCACTGAAAAGAACCGTCTGAAACTAATGATTGTTCGTTCTGCTTCTGATTCTGAACATTTGACAGAAAATTCAGACGACGCATGCATTGAATTACTAAAATATTGCCAAGGAACTTTCTTAGGTAGGCCTAATATTCCTTTTTAGGCAAGTAATTATCAGTTATGCTTTGGAACTCGTGACAGGACGTTTGTTAGACACATACAGAAATTGACTTAGTAAATCGTCGCCCCACAAACGATAGCACTATAAAATGGCTTCCCTGACGATGCAGCTTTTATAATAAAGAATATAAGTTTGATAATCTCTCTTACCTTCAGAATTACCTGTAATGCTGATATTACCACTCGGATTACATCTCATTAATCTATTCCCCTCTCTCCCCGCCCTCTCTCTCTTTGTTCTTTCTTTTCTATATATATCTCCCGCCTGCTGTTTCCCCTCTTACCTCTTCATTTTCTCACAAACCCCTGGCTTTATATCTAAATGATCTTTTTTATTTCCACCGCCACCCCATTTTTTTAGAAAAGTACTCCTCTGACACTCGTTCCCTCTGGGTGTCTCCTTCATTTGCTCTTTCCCACTACTTTTTCTCTCTATCTGTAATTACTACTCAGTCAGGAGACATTTTAATATGTGGCAAAGTAGCTATCCTCTGCTCACAGCTTAGTCATTTTTCATTTTTAACTTTCCCTCTCTTTTCTCAGTTTCCCTCATTCTAAATCTCTCTCCTCGTCTGATCTTCTACTCATGTTTTTCCATCTCCTAAATCTGTTTATCCTGTCTTCTCATATACGGCATAATCCGTCGCATAGTCCTAAACATACACACAGAACTGGGATAAACCATTTCCACTGCTCATACAGACGCTCTTCATTTAAACAAACCACTTTTTGCACACAGTATTTCAGCACATCCTCCATTTATCAAGGAAACCTCAATCCCCTGATGCACTAGCTGGCAGAAAGTGCATAAACACACACACACAAGGTCTTCCAGAGAGACGCACATCTGTGTCCCTCTCTCTGTCACTTTTCCATCCCCTACAGAGGAACATGATTGCCGCCCCCTGGGCCGGAACACAGTGTGTGCATTTGTGTATGTGGGTCTCTTTAACACCACGAGGCAGTGGGACCGGAGAGCTGAGCTCTAATGGTGATAGATTCTCAGCATAACGGATGTGGCTCCACTTCAGATAAAGTGGGTCATGTCTGAGGAGCGGCGATGAATTTGCACAGTGCCAAATCCAAATGCATTAGCCTCTCTCTGTTTTACTTAACGAGGACGGCGGAGGAAGCGCTGGGGTGTGTGTGCTTGTGCCGCACTTCAACCATTTGAAGTGCACATGTACGAGTGCCAACGAATAAGTATTTGCGTTAGCGTTGTGTGTAACTCAGACGGGAACAGGAAGTGCTGATGACTCACTCTCACAGAGTAATACAGCGGGTGTGCTGATGTATTTTGGCCTATTTTTCAGGTTGTCTCGTTAAGACATCTTCATTGCCTCTGTCATCATCTTTTTTAGGCTTTTTATGCCTTGATTAGACAGGACAGTGAAAAAAGACATATGGGATTGGAAATGATGCACTCTGGACTCAAAAAGTGTCCCCGCAGGTGCCAAAAAGCATCTGGAGACTTAAGTCACATTTAAAAATATCTGAATGTCATTGCATTAAATTCAAAATGTCAAACTGTGTGGCATATGCAAACCTCAGAACTAAACTTTACTTGGGCTTGTTTGCAGTGACTTTTAATGGATGTATAAAGTCAGTTATCCTAAAAGTGTTAGTTCAGTATGATGAACATGTCATAACACACCAAACCGACATCAACGAACTAGCAACAACATAAGCCGACTGTGTTGTCGCCACGCATCACATGTGGCTGGGTCAAAATGTTGTGCTTAAACACACGGACACGGCAGTACCAGCAGGTGGCAGTAGGCTTATCTAGTCTTAAAGGGGTCATCGGATGCCCATTTTCCACAAAATGATATGATTCTTTAGGGTCCTAATGAAAAGTCTGTAACATAGTTTGGTTAAAATTTCTCAATGATAGTGTAAAACAACACAGTTTTTTCCTTCAAAAACAGCAAGCCGTTTTACTGCATGTCGCTTTAAATGCAAATGAGCTCTGCTCACCCCGCCCATCTCTTCCGAGCCGCTTTCTGAGAGACGGTAAAGTTTAGCCACATTCATCGAGAAACTTGAGTAAATGATGACTGCTATGTTCATTATTACATCCAACAACAGAAGACCTCAATCGCTTATTCAGAGACTTGTCTACATCTGCTCCGGCGGTGAAACAATAGTGGACTGATGACAGCTCACTCAGGGTGGGCGTAAGGTAAGACACCAGTCCAGTCTGTGCTGAAATGCTACTGTCAATCAAACAATCGTGGGAGGGCCTGGGCCTATGTGATGTCACACAGACAGGCATCTGAGATTAGCTTGATTTGAGAAAAGGGAAATGATTTAACGAGATTAAAAAAAAAAAATCATTATTATTCTTTATCATTATAGG
>SCHK01372208.1:0-12223 GCA_004124795.1 Poropuntius huangchuchieni | reverse complement strand
AAGCAACAGGTAACAAAAATGAACATTAAAAAAGTCACAAAGGTTTCTACCAAATTACCTTGTGGTCATTTTGGCTAATTTTGAAGTTGAGGTTTTCTTTTGAGTTTACTAATTGAGTTTGACGAAGATGTGGGTAGTTTTTACAAGCATTCACAATTATGTGAATGTTGCATTTATTAAACTAGCAAATTCCCATAGATTAATCATACCTAAAAACATATATCTGAAGTGTGTAGTTTGACTGTATTCAAACAGGTTTCCCATAAGACATTGGTTGGCTGTTGTTGATGTGTCAGCCTGGTCAGGATGCTGCAAGTTACGCAAGAACGTTTCTATTTTACATTGTCACTGCAATAGTATTTTAACAAAAAATAATAAAAATCTGTTTAATTTCTAGGATTTGCTGTTTGAATTCATAGCTATCGATGTGGTTAAACACAGTGTGGTCTTTCCTCACAATATTGCCAGTATTGTGTTGATTTTGACTGAAGGTGCTTGCTCAGCATTTGCATTTGGAACAGACCTTGAGGTTATCTGAAATTAGGTAAACACAAAAAAGGCCAAAAAACAGCCACAAGAGTTTATGTAACTTTAGGCAAGTTTTATACTAACATAGATATGGCAAACGTTCATAAGCAACCATAAGAGTTTCCATGCACTTCCTCCGCTGTGGGACGCAATGTGCTCAGGGGTACACAGGTGTGCTTACCGCTTATAGCGGAGGTATGTGGCATACTTACACGCTGCTCTGGGTTGTTTACGCACAAGCACGAGAGGGTCAGAGGGACTGGAAATATCCGAGGTACTTCTGTGACTCGGCCGTTTGTATCTCAGGGATGATGATGTTTAATTTTACACTTGCTTAACAGAAAGAGCACTGAATCATGAAAGAGTTTTTTGAGACATTACTGGAGTGTTAATGCTATAGGCGTATAGGTGTGTGTGGTGAGTGAGTGCAGCTCTTTAACACGTCAGGCAGGTCTCTGTAAAGCGCTGGCCACACCCATCATCAGCAGCTTAGAGGAAATGCAGGTCTGGAGGTCTGGGACAGGGCAGACAGTGCGAAATTTCCATCAGGGGCTTCTGGCTTGACGTCAACACCAGGTACATTACATTATACCTCATTTTAAAAATACTTTAAGTTGTCGTAAATGTTTGGGTGTTTGAATCACAGAACAAGGCCGCTCCCTTTGAGTCATTTAAAATGACTGAAACCTCAGACTCATTAACCTCTGATGACCAAGGTTTATTTGGATTTTAATTAAAAAATGTTGCCTGTTGGTACAAAATATTAAAACTGGACCTGTAATATTAAATAAATTACACTACATATACATATTACTTTAAATCATTTATAGTGCTTTGGGAAGCACTATAATTTTTTTTTTTGCCTTATTTTATAAATGATTTCATTTTCAGAAAATAAATATATAAAAGATAAAAATATTTGATTATTTTAAATATTGTTTCAGAAAGAAAAAAATGACTTTTTCTCATTTCCAGAATTATTTATTCATTTCATTATTTTGAATGATTCGATTTTTAACCAATTCTTCTCAATTTACTTGACTAAGCTAATTGATAATATCCAAATTTCTGGCCAACTGCATATTTTAATTGGATTCAGTTAAATGGTCGGGCAATTCTAGAATACTAAGAATTCTTGGACATGATTTTGTTTGAAAAGATTGAGCTTTATTTTGATTGCACCAAACATTGATCTTTTCTCTCGAGACAAAGAGCTGAAATGTAGAGTCATATGTCTTCTGGTAAACTGAGTGACTTCATGTTGGCCTTCTTCAATAGTGGCTTCCTTATAGCCACTCACACATAAAGGCCAAATCTGTGACACGCTGAGAGATTGTCCAGACATCCACAGTTTCTTCCATTTCATCCAAAGAGTTCTGGCTGCTTGGTCACTTCTCTGACAATTGCCCTTCTTGTTCAGTTGTGCAGTTTCAGTGTGGATTGTGGCATGTTTTTTCCATTTTATAATGGAACAATCCACGGCCCCTAGGAAGACGTCAGGTTTCACCAATCATTTTATAACCTTTTCAAGATTGTTTTATTTTTTACTCCAAACAACTTCCTCTAAAGATCCCACCACAGTTCTTTGGTCCTGGAGATAGCATAACTAATCTGATCTGATGCCTTATTTGTGGTACAAAGCAGATGAAGAGTAAGGAGGAGGCAAGTTAAGTTAAGTCTTTTGGAATTGCAAAACAATGATTATTTTCAAACAGGTTTCCCAATCACTTCTGCAGTCAAAACAGATGGTTTCGTCCAGAATCCCACTGGAATATTTCAGAATCTTGGAGTGTGTAAGAAGCCATTTTTTTTTTATCTTTACCATTGCAATTTACAAACACTTGATTTATAGCAACTCAGTGTGGTTCAAATAATCACTCTGATACTAAGCCTCCACTTCCTACAGTTTCTCTGAACATTTGTGTATAGCTTAAATTGAAGCTGAGGGATTTTTTAGTGCCGCACCATTCCCACTGGGTCCCTGCGGCCTAAACTGTCCCAGCAGTAATAGCTCTTGGCTGACAGCAGTGTGTTTAGGTAAAACAGCTCGTAAGCCCCACCGGTGGGTATGGGGCCAATTAAGCAGGAATGAGGCTTACTGTATGGATCATAGTAATCATCATTACTATTCTACTGGTTAAAGACTAACTAGAAAATGATCATGTGTGTTTCTGCGAAAGTGCGTGCGTACATTTGAGAGTGTTTTAACCTCCTCACAGTCCATTGACGTCAGAGTTTCGTTGGCTTGATTGGTTTAAAAGTGTGCATCCAGGAATTTCACCCGAGGCCACTTGAAAATAGGGGTCTGGGGTAGAGTTAGGAAATCAAGAACCGGTTCTCATTCGGAACTGGTTCCATTTAAAACAACAACAACACTGTAACGAAATGATTTTGAAGTTTGTTAATCTGCCTTATGATGAAGTCTGGACTATTTCACCAATAGACAGTCTAAACAAACAACAAACGTATTGCACAATAATAAAGTTTGATTCACAAATGACTCAAAAGACTCATTAATCAGTCTAAAAATCATGAGTGTAGTTTAATATATGTATTAATATATTTATACAAATACATACATCTTGTGAAACTTAAATCGAATGTAAATGATTTCTAAAGGATCATGTAACACTGAAGAATGTAAGTAACGGCTGCTGAAAATTCTACTTTGTATCACAAGAATAAATTACATTTTAAAATATATTAAAATAGAAAACAGTTATACTAATAAGTTATACTAATATTTAATGATGTTACTGTTTTTATTGCATTTTTAATCAAATAAATGTAGCCTTGTTGAGCACAGGAGACCTCTTTCAAAAATATTTAAAAATCACAATCTTTTTTCCCAATTCCTACAGAGATTCACAATTGGTATAAAATCAGCCCATCCTATCAGGTGAATGAATTCATTTCTGCTTTGCACTTTTGCTAGTAAAATCTAAGAGCCAGAAACATGTGAAAAACTCAAACAAATAGCACTTTCTATTTTTGCCGCCTGATTCGGGTTAAAAAAGAGACCTGCTGAGACAAAGCGAGTAGTGTAATCGAACTTGGGTTTAGACCAAGCATTCGAAGTGTGAAACCAGAGTGTTTCTTTTTCCATGTAAGAGTGATGATACCTGTGAATGTGACAGAGCACAGTCACATGTGTCTAGTACCTGACCAATGTACAGTATGTAAGGACACACACAGCTGAGTCACAGTGGTGTGACAGTCAGCTGATAAGAGTGGCTGGATACCAGAGCGGCATTCTGGGCAGCGGGCATTCTTTTGGCTCTCTCCCCCCCTCCACTGTTTCCACAAGCTTTCTGACCCTATGCCAGGATCACAGGGACTCAGTCCGAACTGGCAAGCCTCGGGCTGGTGCTTTGAAACCTGACTGACAGAGTTGGCGTCGTTTCTACGATTGAGACACAAGCTAATTCTGCTGATTTTGCAGTGTTGCAGTCACGTGCAGAGCCTTTCTATATTTATGCTAAGGCTTTTAATATGAGAGAGTGCGGCCGCTGTCCCATGTCAAAAACGGAAGGAGAGTTTGTGTTTATGGTATAAAGATGCTACTCCATGGTTTACATTAGACATGCAAAGTCGGGAGGCATGTAGTCCCTCATGCGCTTCTGCAATAGGTATGATCAAAGTACCACAATATTGCATGTCACAGCTCTGAATTTCAATAGTTTCCTGCCTTTCCAATCAGTTTACATTAAAGGAGTTCACTCAGAAATTAAATTCTGTCATTATTTATTCACACTCCAAACCTGAGAGAAGTGACAATGTCTAATTAATTAATGAACTGCTCATTTGAGTCAAATCTTTTCAGTGAATCAGTTGAACTGGGTCTCAAATCCATTGATGTAGAGATACATTTCTGTAGTACCAAAGCAATAAGGGTTTTTGAATGATGTATGAATTAAACATCTGAATGATCTAATTTTGGGGGGAAAATTATAGGAAGTAAATGAAATGAATTGAATACATCCTAATTCATGGAACTGCATCAATAGCAAATTAATGAACAGCTGCATTTAAGTTTCAAGTTTTTCAAAGTTTTTCTTATTTGGTTTATTTTACTGATTCGCTAGAATGAATCAAGCTTTCCAATGCCTTTATATGTTTTGAAAAAGCAACTTTTTAGTGGAAAAGCGTTATGTTGAAAAGCAACTCATTTGAGTTTGTTATGATAAATTGCACAGCATTTGTCAGAGATCTCTATGAAAGTATAGGAATACAATAATCCAATTTTACAACACTGTTGTGTAAACGGTGGATGACTTTGTTTTGTCCATTGAGCTAAATGAAAAATATCTGGCCCTGGTTAATAAAGAGAAAAAGAGGATTCTTTCTGTACCCCGGGATTATCTTACCTTGTAAACATGGTCATTTATCTTGATAGGGTTTTAAATTCTGATTTGCGGTGCATGAGTTCTCTGTTTTTACTGTATCCATCTGGATTGGAGCCGCCAGGCGCAGTAACGGAGCTGTGGTTTGAAAGCTTGCAGTCCTAAAAAACATTAAGGCTGCATAACTTCATTACGTGTTTGCTTAGCGCAGCATGGCCCAAGGCAGAGGTGCTGTTTCCTGAGCCCCCACAATCATGCGAGACCCCCTGCCCACTTATATTCACTGTATGTGGTTGAATATACAGCACGGGAAAACGGCAGGCGAGCGTTTCAATTTGACTTATTGGAGTTGGTGTAAATGAAACTAAATTGAACTCCTACCACACACTATTATAAGCTCTCAGCATGGATCTGATACGTGCTCTTCCAAGTTTGAAGAGGGGATCAAAATGAGCCACATAAACACACGTTCTTGTGATGCCGTTGGCAAAAACAAACCTGCATCTGTGCCTATGAGCAAAGACAGCAGTATTTAGGTCCCATATTTGCAGGGGAATCATGCGGTAGCCAAATAATGAATGGAATGGAAATCTAATGGATAGCTTTCTATAGGTATTTCAGACCTTCTTGGGGAAACCCAAGTTATTGAATAGCATTGATATGTAGGCGGGCGGGCGGTTAGGTGGTCATATGTTAATGTAATCATGGTTTTGACATCAATACCTTCAAATATTTTTTCTATTAGTATTCTTGCATAACGTTTTCTCATACACTATCTTTCAAATATTTTTGAAATATATTATTTTGAAAAAGGCGCTTATTCTCTCTGCATTCATTTCTTTAATAAAAATACAGTAATACTGTGAAATAAAATAAATAAAAAAATGTAAAGAAATGTAAAATTTAAATTTAAAAACTAAAATGTGAGTTTTTCTTATGAGGTGCAGATGTTAATCATTCTAATATGCTGATTTGTTGCTCAAGTAACACTTTTTATTATTAAAGTTGTGCTGCTTAATATTTTAGTGATACATTTCTATCAGGATTTTTGATTAACAGGAAATTCAAAAGAACAGCATTCATTTAAAATAAATATCTTCTATAACTTCATAAATGTCTTTACTGTCACATTTGATCAATTTGATGTGTCCTGCTGAATTGAAGTATCAATTTCTTTAAAAAAACAAACAAACAAACCTTTGAAGTACTCCAAAACATTAAGTGTACATTTTTGTATGCTTATACACTGAATCATACAATATCAACATACTGACAGCATCATGTAAACCCTTTCATACAGTATATACAACAACCTACAAATTACAAAAGACCATCTAATGACTGTCAGAAAATAATTTGCAAGGGTCTCCAGCAGATGAATGAGCTCAAGACCTTTTTAAATGGAAATGTCTACCGTAATTTTCATCAAACCTCAAGAATTAGAAAACATAAGTGAAACAACATCAACATATGGTGTAACATTCACATTTCATATTTTTACTTATATGTGTGCGCGTTGTCACTAAAGAATCTTTTTCCACTGTAAACACCCTTCTGCGCAATGGAAAGGTTCCAATAAAAAAAACTTGATTTTTAAGAGTGTATGAGTGATAATGACATCATGTTGGTTTTTAATGACATTTTGCATGCTAGTTTTCATAAATGTTCTATGTCTACTAATATATCAGGGCTCTCAATAGATTAAGTGTCATACAATATGTCTAAATTGTACAAATTGTTGTGGGTGACACTTAACATACAGCAAAGGAGCACGGAAACAATCCCGTTTCATAAGCGTTTGTAATGCACCAGTGGTTTGTCATTATTATTCTGCGTGTATTCAATAAGGAGAGAAATCTGAACGTATGCCATGATTATATTCCACGGTTCCAAATGAAATCTGGTCATGAAAGATTAATTCCAGCAGCCGAAGCGTTTGTGGTTTTTGTTAGACCATACATTTTAGCCTCTATTGTGTTCGTGCTTGTAATTGTGAATAGTTATAACTTGGGCTGAATGACAGAATTTAACAGGACACACTCCATTCATCATCCTGCAAATGAGAGATGAACGTGTATTTTCATGCGTCATTAAGACAAAGGACGCATTATTCTGTCTGCATCAATGCCACAACATCATTTATAAAGTGTGTTTTTTTTCTTTTCGGTAAAGCAGAATAAGATGGTGTCCAGTCATCTTTGATCAACCAGCAGACACACACACACACACACACATGATTTCACTTCTGAGAGATGCGTTTTATTACTGCACAAACGCGCTGCTGTTCGTTGTTGCAAAATATTCCACAAATTCAGTCGAGCTGTTTACAATTAATTGATCAAAAAACATTAATACTGAACATCATATGTCAGGCTAGTCAACAAAGAGCGATCTAAGCCAGATATACACCATGTGTCTCTATCGGTCCATATAAGCATGTGTTTGCTTTTCTCTGCAGTCACGCAACAGTGCGCTTAAACTGATTTCCATCCGTCGCTTTTGAATCCTCATATTGTATTTTGTAATACTGATCCTAATGGCCATTGCAGGGACGGAGAGACAGATTGTGAACAGAGAGAACTGTCTGCTGTGAAAAAAGCTGAAAGAACAAGAGCTGGCAGAGCAGGGCTGATATTCTGCCAGAGACTTCCATAAGAATATCTGAGGGTGAAACAAAACACACACACACACACACATTTGGGTTTCAGGAGAAGCTTTTTTGTACCGCAACATATCATTTACGATGGAATCTTGACAATGGGTCTCCTAACAATTGTGGCTTTGGCAGTTTTGTAAACAGACTTACAGTGAAAATAAAAAGAAAAGTACAATAGAGCGAGCAGCTAATGACACCTGAGATGGTGAGAGACTGAGCGAGGAGAACAACAGAAGCGGCTGGAGAAACTTTGTGGTGTGGGGGAAGAATAATTTTAGCTGGTGTGGGTTCAGAGGTTTAGTCTTTTACTTATATTCACATACCATTGTATTTACACAAGCTCTAAAGTACTTCAGGAATACCGTAGTTTTAGGACGTCCAAAGACTTCCAAAACAAGTACTAGTATCAGAAAGTAATATTATGATTCTTTGGAATATACCACGATCCTGAAATTCATTCAAGTGACCTATATAACTTGATATTACCGTAATATAATTTAAATACATGCTATGCATGTTTTGTGAACAAACAAGGTAATACAGTGTTCTGCACCACATGATGTTACCATATTAAATGTTCAAAAATTCATGTTGATACCATGTTCTAAAAACATGGTATTACCATATTACAAGTCCAAAAATATGGTGGTTCTATGACCAAAAAACTTGGCATTACTAGAGTACAATGTTGGTGCCATGACCTAAAAAATAAGGTTACCACAGTACATGCCCCCCCCCAAAAAAAACAAACAAACAAACAAACAAACAAAAAAAGTAGACGACCAAAAAACATGCTTTTCCTATAAAAACGGCATTACTGTAGAACTTGTCCAACAAATTCAACAAATCAAGGTTGGAGCATACCCTAAAAAACATGGTATTACTGTAGTACATGTCCAAAAAGCATATTTGTACCATGACCTAAAAAAATATGGCAATAGTACATATCTGAAAACAGGGTTAATGTCCATAGTTAATGTCCAAAAACATGGTATTACCATATTACATATCCAAAATATGGTGCTATTACGACCTAAAAAATTTGGTATTACTATAGTACATGTTTGAAAACATGGTATTACTGTGCACAAGTCCAAATAAACATGGTTGTAGCATGTTCTGCACAGCTGGTATTACCATAGTATATGTGACTGAAAACAGGGTTTTACCATAGTGCATTTTCAAACAAAACATTGTGGTACCATGACCTAAAAACATGGCATTAGTACATGTCCAAAAACATGGTGTTACTATTACTATTGTGCTTGTTAATTTACAAAATACATGGTTGTACCGTGTCCTAAAAATATGGTATTACTGTAGTACACGTCTAACAAACCAAGGTAGAAAAAAAGTTTAAAAAAACATTGTATTACTGTAGTACATATCTGAAAACAGGGTATTACCACAGTACATGGCACATGCCCCCTAAAACTGTTTTTCTTGCCCCCTTTTTACTGTTTTTGTTGCCATTTCAGGTATAGGATACTGAAAAAAATCTTTTAATGGGCTGAAAAGATCCAAGTTTCAAGCCAATTTTTCAAACCATACTGTGAACCTAAGAACCATGTGTTATCCTTGTGAAAACACTGTCAGTATTATCTGCTATGACTGACTGTGTTTCAGATGACGGGACTGCAGGCAGTGAAATCTCATCAAGCTTCTGTGTGGAGATCAAGAAACCCAAAAAGAGTATCTCAGAGGAGAAACAAATCTTCAGAGCAGCTCATATGATAGACCAGGTGTTTTACTCTACATACCATTGAAATATCACTTGTCTTTCTTTTTAAGACCTTTTTCATCTGGGCAAATATCCATATCAAATATCTAAGAGATGGTAAATGAATACATGATCGATGCCTGGTCCCAAAGACCCACATCACATGGTTTCCAGCTTTTTAATGGATGTATTAAATGACTTCTCAGATGATTCAATCTTTTATCATGCTGCTATGATACAGTGTTGTATCATTATATAAAATTACTACTAAACCTGAATCACATAGTAAAAAGCGAAGTTCACTTCCCCATTAAACCCTCAAGACTGAAGCCACACTCAGGTAATTCAAATACTAGTAAGCACTTCCTGGTAAGTGTTTTTCTATGAATGGCGATAAGACATTAGCATGGAATGTGGGCCTGTTCAATCAAGCACAAGCAATATTATCACATGAAACTTTACAAAAGCTCAGTAAGTAGCATTTGAGCTCAGTGAAGGAGAATAAACATCTTAAAAAAGCTCTCTTTTTTTTTATTTTGGTGTACACAGCAAAAATAGTATAATTTTAATGAGTATTTTTGATTTTTGAGTATTTTTTTTATATTCAGTAAGTCTTGTTTTTTTTATAGATTGCATATTAGTATATTTTGTCTTACCGCACTGGCAGATTTCTTTTTTAAAACTACACACACTTACACTAGTGTTCAAAAGTTTAAGGCTACCAAGGCTGTAATTATTTGATCAAAACTGTAATAATAACAATTTAAAATAACTGTTTATTTTGTTTGAAACTGTTAAAATTAATGCTGTCAATTGATTAAAAAATTAATCAATCACATCTTTTTCTGAAATGAATCACAATGCATGAACATTTGTTCAGTTTTTAAATATACTTTTATACTGCAGTAATTTCACATGCAATCTAGAATCTATAGTAGAAACAACATAAAGACATTATATTTTTCAATATGTGTTTAATGGCATCTTTTTTTATGACTGAAGGCGAGTATCACTGATTAGTTTATTTTTTAGGATTCTCTGATGTATAGAAAGTTCATCAACAAAGTTTTTAGTAATAATCTCTTCGCTGTCACTTTTGGTCAATTTAATGTTTTCCTGCTGAATAAAAGTATTAATTTCTTTCAAAAAACAAACGAAAAAAAACCCCTTATTTACTCTAAATTAGTTTATAGATAGATATTATATATATAATCTATAAAAAGTCATACAAAGAGTTAAATTTTTTTAAATATATGTATTACTGGAAAGTCAAAAAGACATTATTTGCAGTGTCCATTTAAACTAGTTTCAACATTTTCGAGAGTATTTCCTGTTTAACTTGCTTTCAACAATCAGTCGTTAAATGAATTTCTATTCTAAACGCATTTGAATATCAGTTTTATTTTTTTTGGTCAAAGATGAATAGGTATCACCCCACTGCAGTCTTGTTTCTGAAGCACCTCTTCAAACACACCTTTGCTGCCTAGAGCTCAGAAGTACTCTGGACTCTAACACGTTCACTTCATTACTCTTGGCATCAGATCATCTTGTTTTTGAGCTGTTGTAAAGAACAGTTTTTTCCTCTAACTCCTCTGCCACACTATTTACTAGTCTTTTGCGGGTCAACCCAAATGCGAGCGCTATTTCAATTAAAGTTAATTCAAATTCTGCCTCACCGCCCCGCTGATTGAGAACAGTTGTTGTTCACGGTTTTCTGAAAGGTGACATTATTAAGCTTCCAGAAGCGTTAAACTTTTGGCTTCAGGAGGTCTGGCAACTCGCCCTCCTGACTTTTTATCTGTCTCCTGCATCTTTTCTCTCTTCCCTTTTTCATTGAGCGTCAGCGGTTTTTTGGCTTGTGTACCTCATTATTTCATAGGTTTGTTTAGGTTGGAGTGGTACGTGGGTGTGTTTTCTGCTCTGATATTACTCCAGTGAGCTTGACTTTTTCACAGAAGAGATCAGTCCTCCGGTTAAAGGCTCTTTTTTTCCTGCTCACTCTGCAGGTTTGGCTCTTGGGAAATGCTATCAGAGACTCGAGTCACAGAACCCAAAGCGCCAACTGTGTAGCCTGATTCATGCGAAACCTCAGTGATGTTTCATTTTCAAGCACAGCGATCGCATTCAGCTAATGGAGGGCCACGCCGTTCCCAGCACCCACTGAGACAACCGTCAGATGACGAGGCAAAACAAAGTATCAGTGATTGTGTATATGACCTTTGAACTTCAAGTGAGCAACGAGGTTCTGAAAAATTACTGCAAGAAGTGTGTGAACTTTTACAGGATGCCTTTAAACCGAAGCTTGGTACATTTATTGTGGATACCATATTTGACAGCTTTGGTTAATTTACGCCAGACATTTCAGGGAATACACTGAACTACCACTGCTTTTGCATGTGGTATCTTATGCACTAACCATTGATATAAAGTTGAGTTCTAAAATTACATGTAACTTAAGTCAAAATGTAACTTTATATCTTAGTGTGATTTCATATCTCACAATATAACAGTATCTCACAATATGACTTTATATGTCACAATGTAACTCTATATCCCATAATGTGACTTTGTATCTGTATATTTCACAATGTAACTTTGTATCTCGAAATATGACTTTAACCTGCAATTACAACGTTGTTTTATCTCACAATTTGAATGTATTTCTCTTAATATAACTTTATACCTCACAATGTAACTTTATCTTTTGATGTGATTATTTTAACTTGCAGTTGCAACAATCATAGTAGAGACTTTATATCTCACAATGTGGCTTTATAACTAGGATATAAATTCACATTGTAACACTGTGAGTCAAAATGTAACTNAACTTGCAGTTGCAACAATCATAGTAGAGACTTTATATCTCTACTTTATATCTTTATATGTGGCTTTATAACTTGGATATAAATTCACTGTGAGTCAAAATGTAACTTTATTTCTTATAATGGGATGTTACATCTTGCAATGTGAATTTAT